>JAGDQP010025417.1:10843-26926 GCA_022664845.1 Lepisma saccharinum | reverse complement strand
GGATAAAATCTTTGTATTTCTACCCATTCAGGTAATATTTTGAAACTTACCAACAACCACTAGCTTTAGGATCACTCCTTCGTAATTTATAGCAAATCACACCCTGACACGGAATGTTGCCATGAGTATTCCTCCGCATGCTTCCATGTTCACTGGGTGTTGATCAACTCAAGTGCGTATTTAACAAAATAATGACATAGCTTTTCGTAATACTTTGTATAGATTGCTGGTTGTCTCTAGATATTTATAAAATTGTCTGCGACAATTAGTGGTAAAGTAATAAGTGATGTAAAGCATACATATTCTTCAATACCTAGCGGAAGATGCGGGCCATAAAGTAAAGTTTATCCAAGGAAGCTCTTATTTTTCTGTGGTATTAATGTTAGCGTGATATTTCAAGCTTCGCAAGATAAATGCAAAATATAAATGTACCATTGTACAAAGTTTATAACACACAACGCACCATTGTTATTTGATTTTCTTTCTGGGTAATTGAAAGGTTATTTGGGCCTTTGTACATAGTACACACGAAATATAGAGCCACTTTAGCCTTACACATCAGTTTGTTTTAAACGCAACACACAGGGATGCATTGCTTTTCACAAGTGAAGGAATGTTGCAGCTAGTAATTCCGCCAGAACCCCGATAGGGAGACGCCACCTCTCCAATTTTACAAAAGTATTAGATATTTTACGTTAAATAGAGCAAATCGTGAAAACCTAAATACACACTCACCAATTTGGGTTTCACATTCGTTCAAAAAGTTCTGGCGGACATAGCACGCAACATTCCAAGCAAACGTGTTTTTGAAATCATACTAATTTATTGTTGTGCGTCCTGTAATTGTTACTATGGGGGAATAAACGTGTTTTGCGATTTTTTCTATACGTTTACAGTACCAATCGACGCATGGATATAATAACGGAAGTTAAGATATCTTCTCATATTTATCAACAGATGTCGCGCCTGTCGAAGGACGTACGAAACCATTTCCTTCGGTACAAGAAACGAAGGTACCTTTAATATTTCCTACCCGAAGGGAGTAGGAGTTATTAGAAAGGAATTGATTCCGAACGCCCCGATTAATACCTAACAATCCTTTAGCAGAGCACTTAATCTTAAAGAACTAATACTTTATTTCGGAAGAAAGCACCGGGTTTGAGTTGACTTTCTATTGGTGTTTTAAGGAAAGAACCTACTAATATTGAACAGAAGCTGACGGCAATAACACCCATGCGTTTATATAGACTAACGAAGAATACTATAACACAAGACAACGTACGTAGCGAGCATCAGAACATGAGACGGACGAACTATAAAGAACCCAATATTCATACCTTGGATCTGCAACGATAAACCAAACTTGTGTGCTGCGAAGATGAAGAATTGGGTTGAAACCTCGGCCTATCTTCGTACTGCAAGTGGCCTATAGATACAAGGTCTTCTTTTCATTTCGATTCGAACTGGACGCGCTTGTTCAGAGCAGAGTCGGGTCCACCATAGCAAAATGACGTCCCAGGGACATCTGACGATCTCCTGGCAGGATATCGGGACGTCCGTAGGACGTCCTGTTTAAGTCCCGTTTACATCCATGGGACGTATAGTTATAATTAATCCTTCGTATAACTATACGAAGGCATATCCTTCGTATAGTTATAATTAATTAAATAATAATAATAGGTCGATTTAATTTATAGTAATTCCAGGTAGGTAATCGCGCACGGATTTCCGGGGGACATCCAGGGGACCTCCATACGGGATGAGCTGTTTGTATTGCCCACAGAGTTATCCCACGGACGTCCTTAGGACATAGCTATGGGAGCTTGAGAAATCTGACGTTAATGGGATCTAAATGGTACGTCCCAGGGATGTACTCTGCTATGTGGGGTACCAGACCCGAAACTTGATAACGGCGGTAGATCAGATTCATCAAAAGCCTAGAGTGCTCAAAATGTCCATATTTTATGCAAAAACCATCTACTATCTTCTCGATGTCATCCAATCATACAACTCAATGTCTCCGCCTTTCAGTGCAGTATTGTCTCTTCAGAGCCAATCGAAACTAGGCTGGTCTCTTGGTTTAGGTAATCTGTACTTTGCTCTGTTGAGTCAACTGCTAAGTACGACGAACTCTGGACTGTTACGTACGTGCTGAAGTAGATGATCTTCGTACTTGTGACATATGCTGATTCATTGTCTATGAAATTTAATATTTTACTGCAACTTTTCTCCCACCGTGATTGTCCTTGACTGGAAACTGAGGTTACATTTTCTTAACTGTTCTGGTTATTGAATACACCGAGATGAAGTAATAAGATTGTTTCAACGAAACACACTTTTCGCTTCTTTCTTTGCTGAAACGCTAGATTGGATTATTTTTTATATAAAGCTTGTTTTATTTACATTTACGTTTTAGCATTGGATGTTAAATATCATTCAACAATATATAGATATTAAACATAATGAGAGTATAAATAAAGAGAAAAGCATGTCATGACAGACATACCTATTGATTCCACTGGTCAACAACCATCATGCATCTTTCGTGAAACTATCCTTTCTTAAGTAATTTCATGTCTCCGAATCTGAAAATGACCTTCATTTTGCTCAATTGTTTCGTGAATAGAAGACACCGGCTTCCATAACACACTCGCAGAAATGGAACGTATTGTGTAGTGATACAGAGACATTGTTTCCCTTGCGAGTGGAAAAAACGTGTTAACTCATAGTGTTATGGAAGGAACGAATAACTTCTGAGAAGTGCTAGGTACCGTATGACAAATGTTTTTTTGAGCCATTAATGGAATCAAACATAATACTACTCCCACTATTACATATTGCTTCGAGTATATACAATTTTGATTCAGCATTATATACAATTGAGGGCTTAGTGGAAAAAGAGTCTATGCCACTGATTGTTGGTGAGTTATTTACTGTTTTGTCTGGATTTATCCTATTCTTCGCTTACGATATTAGACATGAGACGAATTAAAGACACAAAATGCGTGACAGATAACGGTTTGCTCGTTCCGCTAACAGATAAATATAATAAAGATCATGGTGTTCGTTATGGTGCAAGAAAATTGAGTACAATTTCAAACATTACATAATTCATCATCTCTATCCTTGGCATCAGGACAAGAAGTAACCAAAATATAAGGAAATTGTGCCCGGGTTCAATTATGGTGTTACTAATACGATGTTGTTATTAAATATCAGGGAAAACAGCTTACACCTAAAACGGCCTTGAAAAGTCAGAACATTTTAGGTATTGATTTATCTGAAACGTATTTTTGAGTCTTAATTTTGTAACAGCATAAATTTTTTATGTATTAAGGCGTTTCTAAAAAAAGGTGGGTAAAAGTTTTGCAGTTGAAGCCAGAGGTTTTCAAATCAATTGAATTTTTCTCCAGGGCAGAACTTGCACGGGTATAATCCATGAAATTGTTGACTACAGTATATATTTCTGCAAATCATAATAATTTTAATATTTTTCTCAAGATGATCCCACTGATAACTTTTGCTAATTCTGACATAATAAGGGGGCACTTATGTTAGTGTCATGTGCATTAGCGTATATATATGGTTTTCTACGCGAGAGTTTGTGCTGTATTTCTACAGAGGAAAGTGCCCTGATTCTACTATGTCTTTCATTGCGTAAAGTTAACTATAAATATAAAAACAAATACACAAATGTTAAAGAAGTGCTCTGGAATCTCTAGGGCTGAAATGAACCACTGGCGAGAGCCTTACGAGGAAGTAAGTGGATGACAAAGTTGATGTCAAGTTGAGTGCCTACGTATTTCTTTTATTTATCCCTTGAGTCGAACTAGACCACTAGCTTTGGGTAGCAATTACCTACTTCTGTTTTCCTATTAGAGCGTTACATTGGGTCGGTAGCACTGAAGTGCCCTAACAAACCCACATGGTTTAACCCGCTAAAGCTTCACGAAAGTTTATGGAGAGACTACTTGACGTCAAGTTGGCTACCCTTTCAGTTATCATCTTCTCTCTTTGTTCCAGTTGAAGAAAAATGTTAGTGTTATGTGTACCAACGATGCACTAACGAATGCATGTAGTCTCATCCTCTAACTCTATATGGGGAGGTCAACTTGACAGAGATGCCCTGCACCTGTGATTACCATTTTCATAGGTAACTGATTAATGTTTTGCGGTGCCACTGGCCTGTAGCCTCTTTAGTACGACTTAATCCGGCTGTGCTCAGAGATCTCCTATAAATGTAGAAAATGTGATATTTTGATCGCCTTGCTCAGTACGCGGAAAATGAATACGTTTGACAGATATTCTTAATTCTTTAACTGCATTTTTGATGAATATGAAGTTTTTTTTTTTTTTTTTTTTTTTTTTTGCGAAATGCACCAGCATTTATAAAATAAATTACATAATCACAGTTTGTGAAGTTAACAGACTGGCTATGAAATGAAACGAATATTATTAGCATTTTCTTGCTAAAAGGAGAGGACCTCTGACTGACTCAAGTTACTGAAGTGTTCGATAAATATTATTTTGGTAAAAAGAGATGCAAACTTATTTAATTTTTTTAAAAATATTTATTAGTTAAACATTTTTTACAGTGTAGCGAATCACATGATGCATATTAAATGTCACTATTGTATTTAATTTAAAATGAAACAAATGCCGTCGAACAAGTGCATACAGTTGTATTAATTAATACAATGTATAGTGTGGAATTACAATATTATTTAGTTTGTCATCTGGTTACTTTCTTAAAATATCATTTCATACCTTATGCTTGCAATTTTACACATGACAAGATTTAACATTACCAATATATCGTCATTAGCTATCTTGGTAGCTTAAACGGGTGAGTTCTGTGCATTCCATATAACCTGATGCATGATGGTGTTGCTAAGTAGGGTGACGTTTCACTTGACATTCTCCTAAGTTTAATCAGGCAGGTTGTGCATTATCGTCCGTAGAATTGCAACCACTTTTGCCATCGGAAAGTTGAATTATTGGCTAGATCTCTCGCTTGTATGTAATTTAACACGTATTGACTGCTGGCGTTTACAAATACAGGGTGATTGGAAATGGTTCATCTGATTTGAGGTACTGTATTTTCAAAAGTATTATACATACAATAATGATTGATACGTGAAAAGCGTAGACTCAACAAGTTTCCATGTGCCAAATCAGGTGTCAACAAGAGTCCACCAAGTGGTAACAAATGGCAGAATGAGTGGCACCAGCTTGCGACACGGGTGTCTCGTATTGCTGTAAATTGGAGCATTGGAGAGAATGGCATGGGCTTATCCTATTTTCCGCCATGTCTTCTTCTCCCCAAGGTGTGACGTCTTCCTTTGGGGCTATGTTAAGGACCGTGTTTACGTCCCACTACAGTCAACAACACTTGTAGGGCTTAGAGAACCCTTGAGTGCTTCTGTCATGACCATTAACAATGAAATGCTACAAAAGGAATGAACAGATGTTTATTATCGCTTCCACGTGTGGCATCTGACCAAGGGGGGCACTCCTAAAACATTTGTAGTGAGTGAGAAAAACTTGGTGAGTTTCCCCTTATTTTCATGTATAAATCATTATTTTATGTGTACTACTTTCTAAAATACAATACCTCAAAATCGGATGAATCATTTGCAGTAAACCTGTATAGTTGAAACTTATCGAGTGAAGAAGTTACTTCTTGAGTTCTTATTACCAAACAATTGAATAATTGTTATTTAACGTTTTATTCAATAAATGTTTCAATAATAATTATTAAATTAACAATTTTTTGATTTGAATCTTGATTTATTGGCTAAACAGAGCTATAAAACTAAGCCGATAAGTTGTCAAAGGGATGACGCCATCGCCCATCATTATTCCGGGAAAGGAATGAGCAAGGTAGTGACCAGCGTCTATGCTCCGTTGTATCCCAACTCAACATTCGTATAATAGACTAAATAATACAGTGAGAAACCCAAGTCAACACAGGCAACACTGGAGATCGCACCTAGTGGCGGCCCAAAATTCGTGATATTACCGAAGTGACCACAGGAGAGGGCATAACATTAATTTTCAAACTTTTTGAATATATCAAGATTGGTGCGTTATTATATATCATATGACCGAAGTCAGATAACTTTGTGGAGTGTTGGTTTGGTCTTCGAAAGGTCTTAGGTTCAACTCCAACTTTCGACTATTCTGACTAACCTTTCATCAGGGGTTCCTGCACCACACCACAGTATTGCAGAGGTTTTACCATCAAACTAATTTATGGTCGGCAAATTTCCCATTGTCCTATCTCATCATATTCCGACCTGATCCAAAGATGCCTATATTTTGGAAATTTAATGAGATTTCATAATTAAATGTGTTTAGTAAAATAGTATCAGAAAGAATTAACAATAACATATCGGCAACAATCAACGAGAAATATGTCATTGACATCTTACGTCAAAAGGCAATTTAAGCTTTTGAAAATCCTCTCTATTTTACTTATGAATAGTTAATTGCAAGGTGTTTATCAACACTGTATTCTATTTAGATGTTTAAATTATAAACTGTATGTGAAGATTGCGATTGAAGAACTTGGTGCACAAAGGGGTTTCTCCAATTTTTAAAAGTTTTCAGGAAATTGTAAAAGCGCAATTAAAAATTCATTTGCATCAATAATAACTGGTGGATTTTTTCATAATGAGATATAGACAGACTTTGGGGAAAGGTGAACTAATCATGTTTCTTGCAGCAATACAACGGACAACTTTTAGTAAATATTTCCTTCGAAAAGTGAAAACTGATAAAAATTGGAAACCTTCCCCTTTTCCACCAAATTCTCCAATTGTTCTATCATAATTTAGCAACGCATGAAAATTAAATAATCATGGATTTTCAATGATCTTGTATATGAATCTAAATAATTGTATAAAACTATATTTATTGTAGAGTTTCGTAACGTTGTCTCTCGTTAATTCTCTTCCACTTTACGTAAAACCTCTTCAAAATGCTATGCATGTGATGGACAACCGAGTAACCTGCTTGCTCATAATTAAACACGCTAGGTATTGGCGCCGTCGCACACACGCCACCAACTTAAGGCACCGTTTTGTTCGCAGGTTTCCTTTAGCAGAAAATCAATTATTGAAAATGGTATGATTGCTTCCTCTTTCATGATTTTTATCTTCTTATAAATCGTATGTGGAGACGAAACGAATGAAAAGTAATAATATTCGTAGGGATATCAACATGTGTATTGGGATCTTGTAAATATAATGAAATCCCGACGACTAAGGTGGGCAGGCCATACAGCTCGGATGGGGACAATGATTATATTCTATCCTGGTTGGAAAGCCGAATGGAAAGAGGCCGTTGGGTGGACAATATTAGAAGAGATCTTCGAGAAGCAGGTATTCGTGATGAAAGCTGGCTTGATGTTGCCCAGGATAGAATCCAATGGCGAATGTTTGTTACTGCGGCGATGAACTTGCTAGTTCTCCAAGCTAAAGTTAGTTACGGATATAAACATTTGGGCCTAAGATGTTATCTTTTCAACTTGAATAAATTTGACTTAATCAAATGAACTTTGTTTCATTTTTTTGTAATATTCCTTATTCTTCTTCCGAGTACCCAAAACAGTATATCTTCTTATTATGTTTATTATTATGCAGAAGGTTAAATAAAAGAATAAAATGATATAAATATTCATGTTTTATTTAGCTTCTAGAGCACACGAAACGTTGTACAGAATATATGATTCTTTACCCAATTATTTACAATTTTACACATTAGCGTCGAAGAAACATAGTACGTTTTTATAGCTTAATCGCATAATACGTTACCAAATCTTGCAGAACAATTAATTTGACAGACTACGTGCTTCTTCGAGAATCGAAACTGATGAGTAATAACTTAAAAGATAAACTCTGGTTTTATAAAGGGAACCAAGAAAGTTTTGTCGCTTTTTGTGAAGGTCTGTGTTCAATTGGCCCTCACACCGTGAGTTGAATGCGAATGGAGATCAGGCGAAAGTCAGTTGTTGGTGTGGGTATAGCCAACATACTACCTGGTTGTGGCAGTTCAGTTACAACGTGACCGTGCGGAAGGACAGAGTGAACATGGGACCTCTACAGAGCGTCATAAGGGCGTGTATGCTGTACGAGTTCAAACTGGGGTCAAACGCAGCTGCAGCGGGGTGGAAGATATGCCAGGTCTTTGGTGAGGGTGTCGTGACTACGCGGACAGTGAAGCGGTGGTTTACAAAGTTTAAGGACGGCGACGAAACACTCGAAGACGCACCACTTGCAGGAAGATCAACACAGGTACCTGTGTTTCTTTGCTGTCTCGTCTGATGAAGGAGCCATTTCTGGACAGGGTGTTGACAGGTGTTGAGGGTCCTGTACGAAGCTCCACGGCCCCGTCATAATTGGTTAGCATCAAAGAGCCGGTTCCAAAACAGCCGAAACCAGAACTGCACAAGAAGAAGGTCCTCCTGTGTGTTTGGTGGACTGCTCGCAGCATCGTGCATCGGGAACTGCTACCAGCTGGTCAGAGCATCAATGCAACTGTGTACTGTCAGCAGTTGTGCCGTGTTCAAGAAAAACTCAAAACTCTGGAGCCGGCACTTCTGAATCGCAAAGGGGTCCCCCTGTTACAGGACAACCCTAAGCCCCAAGTGGCTACGATGACTCGGGACACCAATCTACGCCTTGGATGGGAAACACTATTGTATCCGACATACTCCCTGGACATTGCACCGTCCGATTTTCACCTGTTCCATTCCTTGGACAATCACCTTAGAGGACTTCAGTTCAAATCCCTAGCAGAGGTGCAAAATGCACTTGATACCTTCTTCGCTTCACGGCCCACCAAGTTCTACCGCGATGGAATCCATGGCCTTCTAAAGCGTTGGCAGAAGGTCGTCGATGCTGATGGGGACTATTTTTGATCTTCCAGGTAGGTCTTAGGTTACATATCGATGTTCGACGGTGGTGGGTGAAAAAGCGAATGAACTTTATAACATTGCATCTTTCTAGCGCCAAATTTTACACAATATTCAGATAAAAGAAACTTGTTTAACCTTGCCCCGGTTATCAAATAACTGTGATCGCGAAATCTAGATGAGAAATTTGGAGGTGAATGGGTCTCAACGCCGTCCCCTCATCTTCACTGAAATTTTCCACCGTTTCCTTCACTCTCACCTTGTCCTCAAGTTAACATACTAGATGGTTGTTTAGAGGATATGGCCAGCTGCTCCCTTGATTAGATATGTACGCAACCTCTCTACACATGTGGTACTAGAGTTTGAAGACTTGGCGCTGGACATCAGAGTAGTTGCGGAGAAGGTACGGAAGTGGAGTGAATTTATGTTTCTTGAACCGCATAGATATTATTGTGGTAAGAGAGACGGAATATGCCATCTCGCAAATGGTTAATTTTCTTGATTTTTTTCTTACAGCTATAAGGAATATATAAACTCAGGGCAGACATCAATAGTGAGGGCATCCAAACGCAACGTAAACGCTGAACTGAATTCAAGTAACGAGAAAATTAACCACCTAACAAGGGGCATCCTTGCATCAAACGCAAGCCAATTCATACCAATGTGTCAATCCATCAGCGAACGAAATATACCGCGTGCATTTCATTACATAAAATTCGTTATTCATCGATCATCACTGGTATGATTATAGAAATTCTGAGATGGAGTAGTGAGCTGTACATGATCCATAAAACATCAATTTGTACAAATCAGTGCTATGTAGTCCGGTCTGGTGAATTACACTTTAGTCTCTTTCAAGCAGCCGATGGAGTCCTCCTAAGAAAACCACATCACAATTTGGATTGAACGCGCTAGCAAGGTTTTGTACACAATTGTGGAGGGTAGGTAGTGTTGAGCTTGCAAGTATTAGCGAAGCTGAAATATATGTTAACACTTGCGAATTACACACACCTGATTGTGGAACTTTTGTATCTTTTTTATGGTATCTACATTCGCCAATGGGGATAATACGGAAAATATTTGCCAACGGGGACAGTACCAGAAGCTATATATCTGCGTTATATACAGCCAGCAAAAGAGCCTGAACGTATACAATCACATACACGCTTTGTGTTTTTGTGCTATTTTAGTTATTAACAAAAATCAATGAAAGACCAGTCGTAAATAATCATAAAATGATAACAATAGTAACTATAACAGGATAAAATAACTTTGAGGTCGATAAGGGCATGAGTTCATATAACGATATATGCATGATGATACTGACAGTCTTCTCGACGCGTATATGTTAAAGTAGCAGAAGTTAAAAATAGAGGACAAGAAAATAGCAACACGGAAAGTGAAAGAATAAGAGGCATAAATCTCTTTAATGTTGAACATTCTATCTGAGTAGATTGAAAAATCCCTTTTAATGTTTGCTATGTACCGAAATTTTAATTCTGCTTGAAAACAACCGGAAATCATCTCCATTTGAGTTATATTAATCTTTTTCTTGATAAAGAATTCTTCACAACCCTGGAAATAAATGCTTTCTGTCATCGCCTAGTCTCAGTTTTTGTTTTGATAAGTAAATTCCTCAACTATAAGGTTTATATTACCTATGAACTCTTATATGCTGACAAAGACTATCTTTGCGTGAAAATTCTCGTAAGCAAATATCACAACGGTAAGGTTTATAACCCGTATGAACATTTACATGCTTTTGAAGGCCTTCCTTCTGTGAAAAACGCCGTGAGCAAATTTTGCAACGATAAGGTTTATATCCAGTATGAACACTTACATGCCTACGAAGGTTTTCCTTACTTCGGAAAGGCCGTGAGCAAATTTCACAAAGGTAAGGTTTATATCCCGTATGAATATTTACATGATTTTGAAGGGCGTGCTTATGTGAAAAACGCCGGGAGCAAATGTTGCAACAATAACGTTTATATCCGGCATGAATATCTTCATGCCTACGAAGGCTATCTTTGCGCGAAAAATGCCGTGAACAAATTTCGCAACGGTAGGAATTATGACACGTATGCTCACGTGCATGGCTGTCAAGCTTTTCCTTGCATGAAAAAGGCACTAAGCAAGTTTTGCAACGGTAAGATTTGTATCCTGTATGAACTCTTATGTGCTCAATAAGCTTATCTTTGCGTGAAAAATTCCGTGAGCAAATTTCGCAATGGTAAGGTTTATATTCATTGTGAACACTTGGATCTCTATTTGAAGAATACTTTCTAGGAAAAAGTCCGTTACAGCAATCAGAATACAATTTTGTATGTTGTAGCATGTTTAGACGTATAACTAGTTTTCTCTTTCCTGAAAACGGCAAGTTACAAGCAGTACAAAAATATACTTCTCTTCTGTGTGTTTGCATTTCCCTATGCAGTAATAAATGATCATTAAACTGACAATCAGAGGAAAATACTAAATTACAATCTCTGGGAAAAGGTTCCTTGGTGGTATGTGTTTGTGTCTGAAATAACAAATTATCTTTACGAATGAAGGTACTACAAGTATGAGATTTATCTACAGTGGAGTGCACATTACGAGCTCTATGCTCTCTTTCAGATATGAATTCTGGATCGTCTTGGTCATGATTTGGCTGATTTGATGTTGTTTCGCTAAAATTTTGATTTCCAGAAATAATAGACATCGATTCCTTGTATTGAAGAAGCAGGGCATTTCTCTCCTCACTTTTAGCTCTAGAGTTCACCGACGAGTCATCTAGGGCTTGTATGGATTTTTGCACACTAAAATAATAATAAAATATTCTATCAGAAACAAAACCTTTAACTTGTTTACTTTAATATGTTACTTACAAATATAGTAAGCTAAATACGATCTGGTTTACTCTTGCATCAATTCTTAATATTTTTTATTTCTACCTTAATAACAAAACCGGATACAGGGAACCAAAAGGAGTGTAGCCCTGCACCCCCAAAATCAGTTACCTGGACCCCCAAAATCAGTTACCTATGTAAAGGTGAGAACAGGAGCAGGCCCATTCTAATGCGTGGACAAAGTGGGCAGTCGCCTGGGACCCCTAAACCGATACGGGCCTAGATCTCCTGATCATCCATTTTTTTTCTTACAAGCACTGTCTTTTGTAAATATTCAATTTGGTTACATTATATTCAATTTGGGAAGGTTAAGCGACCATCAAAGGCAGATATTAAGTGATAACTGATGAAAGATGACTAGGATTTCAGAATCTGATTTCTACAAATAGACCACTATATGATCGTGTAACGTATGCCATTGGTTGATAGCAGACTATATACGCTGTTTCTTTTAGTGTATGGGTTCTCTAACTTTTAGACCGAAATTCATACTGTAACTATTCCACAAAGTAATATTAGTGAATTTTCAATGCTAATATTTACAATTCACAAATGGGACAGAACATTTTCAGCGTGTTTTCCATATAATCAGGAGTTCTGGGGATCGATTCCCGGTGCTGAGCATCTTGACGGATGTTTTGCCTGGTTCACTCAATCATACTAGACAAATAATTGACTGATAAAACGGAACAACAACGTAAATAGGTAAAAAAAAAAGGACAAAAATAGTGTACCAGCTATTAGTAACGAAAAGTTCATAATTGGGAAGTTATTTTAGTTTTGTTTGGTGCCAACTCAAACAAAACGTCGTGGATAAATGGACGACTTGATAACTAATATTTCCAAAAGAAACCGATTTAAACTCTAAAAGCACTTTACAGGTCCCTGCCCAGCTATGTTCTCCAGAAACAATATTTGAGTTTCCGAAACATGGTATTTCTGCACAATCGTTCATAAGAAAAAAAAACATGTTTTTCTTGAAACTAATGAATGTTACTTATGAGGTTCTTGCATGCACCACAGTATTACAGTCTGATTTTATTCTGGGGTGCTAAAACCAAATTTGTGATAAGTAGGTCTAGGTGCTTCATTACGAATACGTCAACTTTAAAGAATCTTGGCCTGGATGCCAGATATTTTCTCGTTCAATCAGTGATAATGTGTTAGGCCAGTTACACTACAGGCCTGATAATAGATAGATATAGCAAGCTTCCCCATTTCAGTCAGCACTAGAACTAATAGGTTTTTGTTCAAAGCACGTGATTTTGAATTCATCCGCCAACTAACTCCGACATACACGTCATATTCTGAAGTCTTTGCCAGAGATATCTAAAAGATCAATTCAAAAAAACGTGATCTGTACAAAAGCCTATTAGTTTTATTGCAGACAGATACGGGGAAGCGTGTTATTTGTATCTATTATGAGGCCTATGGTTATACTTAAATTCTTTATTTTTTCACCAAGCCCACGTGGAAGTATCCAAAAGTTAGCGCATTAGTACAGGTATGCGTGTCATAGTTCTAGAAGCTCCCATGTAGTGCAATAGAGTCAAGAATTGATAAATTTAAGTGTTGCCAATTTGCGTTGGGATAAATTTAAATTTACGTGTCAAGATACGAAGTCCTTACATTGGGCTCTTTTCTATTAATTAATGTATATAATATGATTCGGATCTGACTGCAAACAATAAGACAGCATAGAAATTGCGTACCTGCTTGTGGTGAAAGTTGTAACTTATTTTTGTTCTAATATTACATAAAACTTCGAAGAAATGTATGTTTATTTTACAAATAAAGAATTTGCTAACGAACCAAGGGTGAGTGTTCAGATAGAAGCTCCAGTAAATTGTTCTGTTCAGGGACCCACAATGATGTTACGACGATCCTGCACAGAGGATAGGTAAAATGGGACCTAATAGAGTCAATAGCCCGGGGCCCCAAGATAGCTTAATCCAGCACTGCTTAACAGTACTATAGAAACAAATACTACAGAAATGGTTACTTTAAATAACATACTGGTAAGAAAAATCTACAGAATAGAGTATTTGCATGCTATTAACTTGTGTAACATGCAGGAACAAAACGATAATGAAACAGGTGATATTTAAAATTCTATTACATTTAAGTGAAAATTCGTTTGATCGGTAGAAACGGAACATCTTGTTTTCGATTATCTTTAATACTGTATGCAACATGAAATATTGTTACAGCTGCTTCATTAAAAATGATAGGTAAGTTGGGGGAGGACATTGCCCCTACATATTACTTACACTAATACCCCAATCGGATGCATATATAAATCTTTAAATCCTCTGATTGAAGTAAAAACACACCAGACTAAGATGGGCGTATCATAATGATTTAAAGTTTTCAATGTGTCATGCCCTATATCTCACTGATTGGTAGTTAATTTATATTACAATGAACACAATACATTTGTTTCCTTCCACGTAGCAGCATTAATCTGAAACTCGAAATCCATAGCCAAGACGAAGTTATCTCAGCACCCTTATAACACAGCGGATTAGCAAGGGCAGCGCTGGACGTCCATGCTTCTATGGAAAGATGCATCAACTACGGACATTCACGAAACGTTTGTGAGAGTGGATGGTGAACATTACAGAAAACGGTTTACAACTAAGTGGATAGGTGGAAACGCGACCGCTTAATAAGGATTTCCTCGGATCGAATTACCTAACTTGTTGTCTGTTACGGAAAATAAATTATTACTACTAAATAATATGTTTATTGATGTTTCTAAACTGCTATTTAAACATCAGAGGTGTTGTAAATATTCTGATGATGAGAATACAAATACGATCGTTGAAGTGTTATAAGGATGAAAAATTGTGAATTCAGAATATGGTAATATTTTAATAATATAAACAACAAAGCTGGCGGGAGGATATTGTAAGTCTTATAGAATGAGTAATAAGATAATAAATATTACCTTTACTTTACTGAGTTGAATAACAAAAACGAATATAATCAGGGTAATGGGAGATACTTGTTCAGATATAATAGATTATATATATACTGAACTTAAACAGCAGAATTAGTAATGGGAAAATAGGTACATAATTCAATATGCTTAACTGAGAACTCTTATAATTTATCGATTATCACTGGTAGCTATGATATACCATATTGTTTCAGGTTAAAGAATTGAGTGTAGTAGTTACTAATATAGCAGAGATAAGTAAAGGGACTTAACATATTCAAATAATAATAACATACGAGTAAAAACTAACCGAAAATAATAAATTTCGATTGATGCTTTTCTGTGTAATACAGGAAAATAATTGAGTGTTCCCGGATTATCACACACCTGTTTCGAATCCAATTTACAGTATAAGCTGACAAGACGGACTGAAGCGTACAATCATAATTAAAGTTACAAAATTTCGATAAGGAAATCAAATAAAAATATAGCAAGATGACGCTCTGCACAATTACAGCAAACATTTTTTCATAACTTATCCAGAAGCGTTTACTGTCAGGTTTCACGGATGATCGGCAAATAATATATTAAATATTTTGAAAATTAACCGTGATGCACTTGTAAACTGTGAGGGAAACTTCATAAAAAAAAGTGTTAAGTATGATTCATTTCAGCAGGATAATTTGTAACAAACTAGAAATTTCTACTATTCCTTGTACTTCCAAAGGAAATTAGTAAATTCTGAACCACCATTCGGAAGTATTGAAATAAAAACCTGATATAAATCGCTGCACTATATTCTTAAACCACTTACGTTCTCTCGGAATTATTTGATTCTTCCACAGACTGCAGACAAGCAGTGGGGCGAACTGTATCATCATTGCTTAGAGCTCCTTGTATATTTTCATAGTCTTCGTCACAAATCTCCACTTTAATCACAAGCCCTGAGGTCTGAAACATCTGTGGGTCTACTAGGTTTGTATATCCTCCTTCCTCCGTTTCCTGAAGCCCACTTTGGTAGTTTTCCTTGGAAACATTAACTACATAATGGAGTTAGAAAATAAGTGAATTAGTGAATACATATAACGAAATATCGCGGTAATCTTTGTAGATTTTAACGCTTCAAGTTCTGACCATAAAAAATCGAAATTTAGCATGTGGTAGTCATATTCATGTCATTATTAAATATCATCTGCATTTATCAGTGAACTTTACTAAGACATTTGTACAAAGTTAAGAAATAAAGTAACTGCAAATACGTTTTAAATTAGTATGAATAAAGATATTATACTGAAGGTGTCACACCTTCTTTTATTAAACAATCTAACCGAATCTTA
>JAGDQP010025417.1:0-10743 GCA_022664845.1 Lepisma saccharinum | reverse complement strand
TAATCAGCAGTCTAAATCCAACAGACAGCCAACCAAGTGCATTGAAAGTAAAATTATTTATTCTATTTCGTAATACATCAGCAATCCTTTTACATAGAACTAACATTCCCGTAGGTTCTCTTCTCCCACTGGAACACTTATTTCCTGTAGTAAATCCGTCCAAATACTCTCGAATTGGAAAACTTACTTCTCAAGCACTGATCTACAATATTTACCTTCTTATTCTCAATAAGTATTCCTTTTCATTGGCATCATAATACTCCCGAGGCATGTAAACTCCATCTCTTACCATTATTTTAATGGAACTCTCCAGATTTCTATGTATTTATTTATTAATTACCGAGGTAACTGTTAATTACCAAAGTTTATAATGAAAACCTTCCTATCTACTAGAACATAATATCGTCTCAAAATATGTATCATTTTCTATCCACATAAATCAGTCAGTAAATGCACTTCGTTACAATTGAACCATAACAAATTTGAGATACCAAGTTTTCTTAACACCTACCTGAAAGAATCTCCACAAGGTGTGAGTAAGAATTCAGCATAAGTAACATAATCATATCCTTAAAACTGAAATCACATGACATGAACGATGACACAATCTAAGAAGTGAGATCAGAAGAATGTATACAAGCACTTTAATTCTGAAATAATCTTCACATCGCCTAAATGATTATGTGGACAGAAAAAGGATTCAAGGATTTACTGCTCCACCTAATTAACTTTCCTATTTAAACAATTATTACAATGTCGAATGAATTCTTTCACTAAATATCCATGTCAAGTAGTGTCAAGTATTCTGATACATTTGACACCTACTTGGGTTTACATAGGTTCTACCAGCAGCGTTGATAAACAATGGCATTCTTCTATCTCTCTCTTCCTGAACGTTTTTTTCACAGACGAACAATTGAAGCTAGTTGTCTTGGTAGTTGGACGACAACTTATTCCATGGTTTTAAAAACGAACAATAGCATATTTGCGTTCCAAAGCAAGAAGCTATTCTGCTACGCTTTATTTTAATATCATACCACCACCATAAATTTATATAACCTATACGAATCTGATGCGCATTAATATTTGTCCCCACCAAAAAAGAATGTCATTAAGTGTTGGTTAATTTTCCAAAGTATTTGAATTTTCAGCAGGCTCTATGCAGCTACGCTTGGTCATAAGTAGATAGGCTTATTGCTACAAAGGAAGACACATTATAGATACACACAGAATTATACCACTACGACGTCATTCAGGAGGCAACACGCGATAACATTATTTTACTGATAGCCATCGCATGTTACAACGCTGTAATGAAAATCGGAGAGTTCTTCTTCGAGTAAATTACATACCTGCGATTACAAAATTGATGACTGAAACTACGCCCTCAAAGTTCAACAAACGATCGCAAAGATAAACTAACAACTAAAACTCAAGTGCTTTAAAATTCTGTATTGTACAGACGATCATCGTAAATAAGCATGAGTATTTTCTTCATTGGAAACATTTCAAAATTGAGAGAAAAGAATGAAAGAGATCTTAGATCAGCAGAAATGTGTGCTTCAACAAACAATTAATTCCTGTTGACCAAAGAATCAAGACTGAGCCCTTCAACTAGTTCGAAATTGAAATATAAGCAGTGAGATTTATTTTATCCCCACATGCTTTGATTTTACTTTGCTTCTATCGGAGTTACAAAATTATTACACTTATTGTTAGTTATGTAGCCTACACACACTAAAGAGTCAAGTAACGAAACATCACACTTTCTAGTGCTGTAACCGCCCATACAATTCATTTTTACATTTACATCACACTTTCTAGAAAATATGTTCCTATGTTCATTTTACACTTTTATAAATAAAACCTTTCGAGGTTTCTACACCCATGAATAGCAGTTGCAAAATAGTTTACAACGCACTGCTGTCCAAAGGACAGACCATAAGTACAACTGACGAAATAACCGCCGTGTTAAAACATACTGTAATATGGGTCTACCAGTCTATGGTGGGAATCTGACTCAGAAGCTAATTGTCATCAACATTTTTTTTCGTAAAAAAAAAGGGATACTGGTAGATAGAGACCGGCGCCGCCGTGTAAGTTAAGGTGACGGCATCTATCCTGCAGAAAGCAAGACTTGCTTTATGAAATCAATACATGCTTTTTGGAATTCCTCTTGAATGAATCGTTAGAAAACAAACAATAGTGAATAAACATGTTTCGCATTTACCGAGATGCATATATACGAGCATATACATATTCCTAACACAAAGAGAAGTATTGAAAATAATGTGAAAATTCTCTAAATTTCGAGAAAACAATCAAGATGGTGGGCTTGTAGTTTCGAATCTGTAATTTATCATACTTATATATCTGTAAAATATATTGATGACCACTCTTCTACGTTGCAGACAAGGAAATAGAAGCCATACATTTTAACTATCAAATTTCGATTTCCATACATTCTACACAAAATATACCAACATACCTGAAGCATTAGATTTTCTATTAATTTCTTTCCCTTCTTGTGCAATAGTTTCAGTTGTTGGCATTTCCATGTTTTCATTTGTAAGCACCATTATTTAATTAGTACTTAATGCTAAATTATTTCTAACAATGGATATTGTAATCACTCCTGAAACAAAAAAGAACTAAGTATTATGGCAGAAAACCATCACTAACATAATTATCATGAAATATCAAGTATCTCACCTGAAGCAAGAATTCAACAGAAACATGTGAATAAGGAGTTGATGAAACTCCTTGCGCACGTGAATCTAATGAATATGTAAATCAAATATCAATAACAGGTTAATACTAGCTGTAGTGAAAGCATTTTCGGCCGGAGCGTGGCAGCCACGAATATCTTCCTTTCTTAGTTATGAGGGTGCAGACTTTCGTAATACAAAGTCTTAAATAATTTTTATATTTAAGCCGTGAACGAAAATTTGGCTCAGGCCGAATAGATGATGAAGAAAGAATCGGCGGAATAAAGAAAGTGGTACGAAACGAGATAATCCCGAAAAACCACACGCATACATTGTTTGTCCACAAGAAATCCATATGGGACGAGCCGATATAGAACCCAGGACTCAGCGCATCATAGGTGAGGACTCCACCACGGAGCCACGTTGCTCCTCATAGCACACAAGTTATGAGCTATTATTAGCTAGATTTCTGTTACAATTTCCCTGCTTCTGCTAGAAGTAACTAAGAACGTCGGCCTGAGACAAAGTTGCCTAAAAGCCTTAAAAACTAAATTCAAAAATTGACACTAATAACGTAGTGTTTTAATGTGATAGGCGTTGTAACTTCGCATGAAGATTCTATATGGAAAGAAAACCACCATGGAAACAGCTCACAAGTTATGTAATGTGTATTTATTAGCCCCTTCCCAATAACCATGAACAGAACAGATAAATATAAGAAAATAAGTGAAAGGGAATGGGGTTCTCCAAAAATCTAAAAGAGGAATTTGGTGCTTTAAATGAAAGAATAACTCCCTCCTCAACAGAGAAAAGATGCAGTTAATGACTAGGAGTCCAAAATAATTTCTTGCACATTGGAAGCCATAACAAAATTTCAGCTTCATACTACTACAGTATTTAGATCTGAAGGCTAGTAACGAGCTTTTGCAGTTTTGCAATATCACTTTTCATTTTCTGATAGCAATAATTCATACTATTGCAGAAACTGTTAAAATTAATATATATTGTTTGTAAAATAACGGACGCCTAAGACCTGATTCCAAATTCAGGGTTATTAAGAAATTTCTTTTCTCATACAACAACTAATGAGCTAATATAAGAGCTTTTAACGAAAATATCAGCTTCTCATTAGTTTACGATTATTGACAATTGCCGAAAAATAACAAAAAGAATAATCCTGAAAATTAAGAGATAGAAGATACAGTTTTGCTCATTAAGTGATTGAATTAAATGTAGTGTTTCATTTTTCAAGCATTTGTAGACAAAACGTTTGGATAAAAACATGGAGACCATATTTGCATTTGGACTCACAATGATCCACAAGTTTCTCTGTGAGCAAATCAAAGACTGAACTTTTATTGGATCAGGTGCGCAATGATCTCGAAGTATGGAGTACACGCTATGACCTATAGATGATATAAAAACATAACTTTCCTCTGCACAGTGATCTCAAACATTTCGCAGAAAAAAAATCTTCTAAATAGATAACAATCCCACATAGCAGAGTACGTCCCTGGGACGTCCCATTTAGATCCCATTACCGTCAGAATGGTCCTGCTCCCATAGCGATGTCCTAAGGACGTCCGTGGGATAACTCTGTGGGCAATACAAACAGTTCATCCCGTATGGAGGTCCCCTGGATGTCCCCCGGAAAGCTGTGCGGGATTACCTACCTGGAATTTCTATAAATTCAATCGACCTTACTATAATTATTATTTAATTAATTATAACTATACGAAGGATATACCTTCGTATAGTTATACGAAGGATAAATTATAACTATACGTCCCATGGATGTAAACGGGACTTAAACAGGACGTCCTACGGACGTCCCGATATCCTGCCAGGAGATCCGTCAGATATCCCTGGGACGTCATTTTGCTATGTGGGATGTTCAAGGTCTCAGCATCGAACTTTTCAAAAGTTAGCAGTGGTGTTACTAGCGGTTGCCATTCCAAACTGTGCCATATTATAGTACTGTTAGGTATATCCTAATGTATAACATAAACATAAAATATATTAACAGGAGGAGTAAACCCAATATGGACTATATTGCGTTTAGAATTCGATATCGAAATTACGCTAAAACATATTTGATCCCGCAGACAAATAGCTTCGTTTTCCAAATTGCTTTATTAATATACCTTCAGTCTTGAACAATATTATGTAAACACTTTTGGAAAAATAGATTCTCATCCGTTCACTGCAACATCTAAAAATTAACAATTACAGCATTAATAGAAACCATACCAAAAGTATCCTGCATTTCCCAGCATCAATTCAACATCCGTTATTATCTTCAACAGCTAGTAAATATACTGTATATCCTGTGATTCTATATGTAGAAACTAGTACCATATTTCTCTATAATAATCAGCTAAATAAAGCTTCCTGTAGAACAAACAAGATACAATCATAAATATACAGGCACACTGATAATATAAATACAATAACACGAATAATAAAGTAGCCTCATTTCAGAGTCTAAATCAACCATATAACGTCATGGTACATACTTCATTTCAGTAATCAATGGCAATATTATTGTCATAAATATAACCTATACAATATTGTAATCTTTATGGGTCTCGTACGTATTTGTTTTTAATTTAAGAGCTACGTAACGTTATGGAAAGAAGTGACCTAACCAAGTTATTACGTAATTACGGACCGTGTTATCGAGACAATAAATTGAAACAATATAAGTATCATGCAATTTTTATAAATAATATTGCTTCTAGGTAAATACGATATTTGTTTTCAAGGATACGTCAATAAGTGTATTGACTCTTTAAAAAATGCAAATTTCCGAGGGTTGGAAGAAATTCATTAACTTGGTATGAAAAAATATTGACAATGACATTGTATGCATTAGGGAGAGCTTAAAAAAGAACCAAAAATGAATGTTAGCAAATACAGATTGGCATGACTGATTGAAAGATCAGTGATCCATAGAATGACTATTCACACCCTCGGTTCTCGGGAGTGTCCCTGTATTACGGAAACTGTCCAATGCTACTTTCTCCCGGTTTGAAGAATAAAAATCCATATAACAATTTTATTATTCAAATGAGAATGACATTAGAAAAAGATTTCTGTTCAGGGCTACCAGATGCACTCTTTTCAGGGGTTCTAATTTTGTATTTTATACTGTTTCCTTAAATCCGATAAATCCTATGTACACTTTTTATTTCTCTTTTCTAAAATTGCATTAGGTTGTCCTGTTTCTCCCCGGAATCACTAAAAAAGTTTGGTCACCTTGGTGTTTCATAACTTTTCGGTATATAACTAATAAAATTTGTAAATAAAAATAATGCTTGTTATGATACTCGTCCAAGATACATCAGGTGGCGGATTTCATCAGTTACGGTAATTTTAAAGGTGAAGAATTGTAACATTAATATAACACGATAAATGTATCGGTAACTCAACGGATGGAGCGGCAAATATGCAAGATACAAAGGTTTATCTGCAGAATTTACTAAAGATTAGTAGCAAGAAATTCATGTGTGGTTCTATGCACACCTATTGCATTAACGGATACCACAAAGGTTCGAATACCATATGCATCACTATTTCAGCTACTAAACAACGTGGCGGTATTTCTCCGAGAGTCTTACTGACGTATGAATGTCTGAGAGTACAAGTTAAATCAACATTCACGCTACCTGTGATTAACACTGGAGGTTAAACTCTTTGCTGGTCAAAAAGAGCAGCTTTGAAGAAAATATTATACATGAATCTTTTATCTTCTATATGATGAAGTAATTGACACATTAAACTCTGTTGGAACTAATAACAAATATTTACCGAAAATACACATCAAGGCTAAAAGTTGCAAAGGAACTCTTCTAACCTGAGACCAGACTAACAGCACATATTATTTTAGCATAACAATGACAACGCCGTCATCGCATAATATGCAAAATGGACTCGACATTTTAAATGAAAATGAAAACGCATTGCAGCGTTTAAGGCAATATTTTACAGCAATTAAATGTGCTGTCAATAACTTTGCAAGTTTAACGTACCGTCAAACGAGGCGGCTTGAGACAACGGGGTGACTTGAGACACCTGTACAATTTTAGAATTTACAGTTAGCCACATCGATAACTGATACAGATTTCGCGAGTGATCGTGAATTTTTAAATTGTGTACGACAAGTATTCTGAGTCATGATTTTGTAATTCGTGTACTTTTATGTGGCTCATAAAACTATATATTTGTTGATATCGAATTCTGTAAGAAAAGTTAATTGCTGCAACTTTCATCTATGGTTCTGTCGGAAAATAAATTCTAGGTGTATAAGTTGAACATATATAGAGCAAATGAAGAGTTAGTGTTTATATTGACGTTTTTACGTGATTGCAAGGCTGGTTTACAGTTTATGGTGTACCTTAGGAAGCCAAGGAATCTGCTACTTTTTCCTCACATTGGACTGATTATACTGTATATTTCCTGAAATTGGTTAGATTTGGCGAGAGCACAACAAAGCAACATCGAAGACGAATTGATGTTGTATCTGGGAAAGAATGTTGGTGAATATTCAGAAATTGCTAATGATCAAGAAGAGAACAACATATAAAAAGGTGAATTTTCTAATTTGGATGAGGCTCTACACCAAAGGTTTGTCCGGGTCGTCTGCTCGTTGTTGCACTCTCTGCACTGTAAGTTAGTACAGAACTGTGTTAATTATTTTATTTAGCAGTGTCTATTCGTGCAATCTCGTGCAGTTGTAGCTCGAACGGGTTGATGCTTATTTCATTCTGTTAGCAAATAACGTAATCTGTAATCCCTTCTCTCATGCATACACAGAGGACGCAGCACGACTTTCAACTGTCTTCACCCACCTGCACTCGCTGCCTAGCCGGGGCAGAAAGTGTTTGCCTTTGCTTACACTACTTGGGCACGTGTCTGCCATCCGAACAGTTAAAGTTTAACCTGCTCCACCCACTCGAACGTAAAAGTGCGCAGTAGCTAAAGCATGCAACCGGCTCAAGCAAACTGCAAACTGCAAACTACAACAATGGAATTATGGAAGAAGCCACAAATGCAGACACAGTTGTTTCAGTAGAAGATACCAGCTATTGTTTTCAAACTGGAGAATTTGTATTTGTCAGATTTGAACAGACAAAGGACCTCACTTGCTATTTCTAGCCAGAAAATTAACATCGAGAGAGATATTGTGAGTGCAAGTTTTGGAAAGGAAGTACAAAGGTGAAAGGAATTTAAATATATCCAACAATAGAGGACGTATCTTCCTTCCATGTACAATATATTGTTAGCATATTGAAGCCATCTACAGTTTTAAGGCGCGCCGCTTTGTTTGATTTCTTCACGTTTACTTAAAATTATTTATCTAGTGTGTAAGTTCAATAACTTTAATGTACCAAATGCCATAGTGTATGGTTACATTATTTAAGTTTTGTACTTTATAACCATCTTTCTAATATTAGGAAAAATATTTAAAAGTATAATTTCTGTCTCAATTAATCCCAATATCCACATATGTTTAAGACTAAACAACGAATTACGTTTATGTCTCAAGTCACCCCAAATAACAGAGTGACATGAGACAATGTGTTTTAATTTATAACCAATGTGTTTCTGACGAATAAATCTTGTTAATAGCATATATCCAATCAGGCATGAGTATTTGCACAAACATCCATATCAAATAAACTTCGAAAACGAAATATAAAGTTTCTAAACCTGACCAAACATTCAAATTCTGCTTCAAGTCGCCCCGTTTGACGGTAAGAAAAATAAAGTAAAACCAGATGAGTTTTCTCAGGATGAAGTTGTTCCAAATCGTTATGATCTTACGAAATTAACGTTTCAAATGATATTTTGGATACAGTAAATGAAACTATGCAAATAGAAAAATATTTTACGGCTCTTGCTTACCTGGATCCAAATAATTTTAAATATATTAAAGCATGTAGGCCTGAACCACATGCAACGGTTCTTTGTCCTGTCCTGACGCCACATACGGAATGGACCTCGATTACTGTAATCAAATCACTCGACGCCTATTACAGATTCCCTTCCGCATCATCGGGTAGCAAGAAGGCAGAAATCAGAATCAAAAGTGCATGGAAGTGGAGTATCCTCGTCAAGAAGGTGAAAGAAAAGTCCCCGTGACAAGTTACCCCATGTGAGATACCGTCAAACGGGGTGACTTGAGACATACGTATTTTTGAATGTTTGGTCAGGTTTAGACACTTTACATTTCGTTTTCGAATGATATGATATGGATTTGTGCAAATACTCATTTATGATTGGGTACATGGTATTAACAACTTTTATTAGTCAGAAACACATTCGTTACGACCTGGTACGCATTGTCTCATATCACCCCGTTATCTGGAGTTACTTGAGACATAAACATAATTAGTCCGTTAGTCTCAAATGATGTGGTTATTGCAATTAGTTGAGACAGAAATTGAGCATTTAAATATCTTTCCAATATTACAAAGATGGTTTTAAAGTACAAAACTTCAATAATACAGTAAATATACATTATGACATTTGATGAATTAAAATTATTGATCTCACACATTAGAAAAATAATTTTATGTAAACATTAACAAATGAAACAAAGCGTCGCGCCTTAAAAATTGTAGGTGGCTTAAACTTGCTCACAATATTTCCCACTTGGAGGGAAGATTCTTCTATTGTTGGATATATTTAAACTCCTTTCTCCATTGCAATTTCTTTCGCAAAACTCGTGTTCATAATATTTCTCTCGATGTTAATATTCTGGCTGGAAATCACAAGCGGCGTCCTTTTTGTGATTCAAAACTGACAAATACAAGTTTTCCAGATTGAAGAGAGAACTGGTACCTTTTACTGAAACAACTGTGTCTGCATTTGTGAGTTTCTTTGTTGCAGGTATCTTGCAGTTTGTTCGAGTAGGTTGCATGTTTGAACTAGTGCGCACTTTTGCGCTCGAGTGGGTAGCGCAGGTTAAACTGTTCGGATGGAAGGCACGTGTGCAGGTCGGTGAAGACATTTGAGAGTCGTGTTCCGTTCTCTGTGTATGTGTGAGAGAAGGGATCACAGATGACGATACTTGCTACCAGAATGAAATAAATATCAGCGCGTTAGAGCGAGAACTGCACGGGATTGCACGAATAAACACTGTGACGTAAAATACTTAACACAGTTCTGTACTAACTTATACTTCAAGTGCAGAGAGTGCAACAACGAGCAGACCACCCGAACAAATCTTTGGTGTAGAGCCTCATCCAAATTAGAAAATTCACCTTTCTACATGTTGTTCTCTTCTTGATCATTAGCAATTTCTGAATATTCACCAACACTCTTTCCCAGGTATAACATCAATTCGTCTTCGATGTTGCTTTGTTGTGCTCTCGCCAAATCTAACCAATTTCAGACATCTACAGTAGAATCAGTCCAATGTGAGGAAGAAGTAGTCACTTTCTTGCCTTTCTGGGGTACACCCTAAACTGTAAACCAGGCTTGAAATCATGTAAAAACGACAATATAAACACTAATCATTTATTTGCTCTATATACGATATATATGTTCAACTTATACGTCTAGAATTTATTTTCCTACGGAACTAATTATAGAACCCATACATGAAAATTTCAGCAACTAACTTTTTTTTTACAGAATTCGACCTCAACAATGATACTCCTTTAGGAACCACATACACGTACATGACTTGCAAAATCATCACTCAGAATACTTACCGTACATACCACAATGCAACAACTGACGATCACGCGCGAAATCTGTATCAGTTATCGATGGGGCTACTGTAAATTCTAAAGTTGTACAGGTGTCTCAAGTATTCCCGTTTTCTCAAGTCGCCCCGTTTTGCGATACTGTTAACAAATTACAAATGAACCCGATTCCAAAAATCGCCTGAAAATACCTTAGCGTTTCGGAGCGGAAAGCTTACTGCTCATGGAAATTTGGGAACCAAATAACAAACTGCCTTATCCGAAAATACCCTTCAACCAATCTGAAATAAATTAGTAACTGAAAAAGGCTGAGATTAGAG
>JAGDQP010025416.1:0-26929 GCA_022664845.1 Lepisma saccharinum | reverse complement strand
TTTTTTTTTTTATAAAATTCCTCTATATGCGATTAAATACAAGTATAATACAGATTATTAACAGAGCGCCCGGAACACAGGCTGTATCGAGATATTTTAGTGGTTCACCTGTCGCTTTACTTGTAGCGATATGTGCTTCTGATCTAGGTCGGTTTAGTAAGGAGTTAAGTGATAGATGGAATCTGACTCCAAACCAAGTCAGAGAGGATTAGGTATCCAGACCAAGTCGGCGGTAGAGATTGGGGCTCTGACTCCAAACCAAGGAAGAGGTGACCACTTTTTCGGATTGAAGTGAAGTGATACTTCTTAGGTGTCTGGTTGGCCTTTTACAAGGTCTTTCCAGCTCTTCTTGTAGGCGTGACTTCAGTAACTCCAAGTTTCCCCACTTGGAGTCGGCGTCTTCTGCTACACTTTATCGTTTACGTAAACACTATTTGTCTGTATTTACGTTTATTTGTTTACCTTGTGTCGCGTATGTTCTATTGGCACACATCCTATTACACTTCCCTCCCCTATCTAGGGATTCACTTCTTTCCGGGGAGTTAATCCCTATTGAGATATTCACTTATGGTAGCACTTTTATTTCACATTTTCTTTTTATGAGCACTGGATCACTTGTGTATTAAAAAAAACACTTTAGTTTGTACTCATTTTACACTTTTTGTATTAACTTTTTGGAGAGAGAAAATAGCGTGACTTAAATTCCCAAGACAGGGTCAGCTTGACGAGCATCATTCCCCTGAGTGGGGTTAAGCTCTTTTTCTCTTATTGCGATTCACCAATACAAATACACTAAATCACTGATTGTATAGCTACTTTCCATTTTGATGTTGGTTTGTGGGGGGGGATTCTATGTTGTTGATGGTAGTTTCACTGTGGATGCGAAGCGCTTCTATGGGAATGGCGTTGTTGGGTTCATTGTTGTACATTGTCTCTTTTATTGTTTTGATTTCGGGCAGGTTAGCGAGCTGATGTTGAACGCGGTATAATACACACAAGAAAATCAGTATGTTTATTTAAAAAAAGTAGCACAATTATTAAGGTAAAAAGAATGACTGTGATCATCTGAAATGATAGAGTTTTTACGATTGCTGTTTAATTTTCATCCTTCGGTGAAAACAATGCAAAATTAAAGTAATTACAGTTAATAGCACTTGCTAGAATTAAGATTTTTAGCTATGACATCATAGGGTGCAAATGAAGATCTTGAAATTTGCTGGATATGTTCTTTTCATGCTTCAATAAACTAGGTTATCTATTGTCTTTTGCAAAGTTTGGAAAGGTGAGGGAAATTTTGTGTTATATATCTTCGGCAGATTATAGTACTTTACTTCTAGTCCACTTATATGTCTACTTGGTAACTTTAAAACATCTGTTGAAATAACATCAAATTCTTCACATTAAAATAATACGTAACGGAATTGTTTTATTCTTTTGTATTTTTATTTGTGCATGACCGTTCAATAAGATTACTTCATTTCTTGTTGCTATATGCAATCCTGACGGTGTATAGATATAAAACTCTTCCTGGTTTGATAATTGAGGTTTAATTTGACAATTTGATGAGTCGTTTCGAAAAACTAATTCATAGATGTAGTCCGTCTCATGCGTTTTAGGTTGTGTTTGCATTTTACAAATCGTAAATATTTGCTGCTGTGTGCATGATGTATCGATTTCGAAGATAGAATTTTCTGTTTTAATTGCGTATTTTTGGTAAGGTCAGTTTCAAATGTACCGAATCGGATAAGAAGCCGTTATTAAATACTTTGTATAAAATGTCATAACTACTTTGGCCTATTATTGGTACCTGAATAATACAATCCAAGTTCTCTGATGCCGAATCAAAATTGATTAAGAAACTCTTTGATGATTAAAAAAATCCTAAATCATCTTGTATGATTGAATTTCGGAGCCTTGGACTTTTATTTATGATTTCTCTTCCCAAGATTGGTTTGATCAATACGTCTAAAACAGTATTTTCCAATATACTTCGTATTATATTGTCAAAATGTTGTTCTAGCACTTGGAAATTCAAAAGTGCTATGAGAAATCGTTCATTCGTCGCCACTGAACACAATAATTTTATGATTTCACTGTGTACGTTGGAAAGCATTTTTTCGACAGCTATTGTGACGTTTTCGACTAGATGTGTTAATTTATAATTATCTTCTTTTAGGATTTGTTCATTTAGGTAGTTACTCTGTTTTTGCATCTGGTAGACTGTCTATTTCAATTTTTGGACTTCATAACTACTCACATCGAAGTTAATTAAACCTAATATTAATGAAAATATCATGCGCTTTCGTCGTGTTGCTGTATGCTTTTGAAAGTCATTTGGTATAATTTGGGAGATTTTATTCATAAGTTGACGTTCTCTTTCGTGAAGAATTGTCACTAGGTGTTCGTATCCACTGCATGATTCGTTTTGTATGGTTACTGCGCTGAAATCCAAATAGAGTCGATATGGAATGAATTCAACGTCCTCATATTGTATAATCGGCTTATGTTTGGCTATAGAAAAGCCATATTGCTTAAAAACCAGTTCATCACAGTTGCTGTGCTGCATAAGTGCTCCTGCCGTCAGAATAAAAATTGCTGAGATCCATTGTCTAGTAGATCGTTCCATGGTTCAATGATTCCTATTAGAAAGGAGAAGAAAAAATGATGAGTTGAATTTACTTGAATTTATTCTTGGTATAATTTCTAGTAAGTCACTAGCAATGAGGTAGTTCATTGATAAAGAATATTTGTTAAGAGGGCCCCTCGCTCCAACCCTCCCACTTTAAACAGTTTTCAAATTATTTCGAAAACTAAGAGTATTATCAAAAATGTAAATTCATAGCGCACTAGAATTTACGAATTAGTATGGAATGCAATGGACAGCGATCTCGAGATCGTGTCCATTGACAAGTGATACGTTTTCAAAGATTATGACGTCTTTATTTAATTGAAGCCTGAGAATTCATCAATCGACAAGATATCAAGATCGCTATCCATTTCATTTCACAGAAATTTGTAAGTTCTAGTGTACTGTGAAATTATATTTTTGATAGTACTCTTAGTTTTTTTAATATTTTGAAAAATGTTAAAAATGGGACTGGAGCGAGGAGCCCTTTAAAAGTGTTTTTAGAAGAAAAGGGATTTGACAACAATAGTAAACGGTGTATATTGAAGGCGTTTCGGTTTTTACTCGGTGGGCGGAAAAACAAGGATAAATTAGCCAGACATTTAATCAGTTTACATATTACGTATCAAACTGTTTTGAAGAGAAAAGGAAGTGTAGCAATGAAGTACTATAAATGGCATAATAATAGGAAAAGAAAGCGCATCACATTTGAAATGTTTTAACTCGTAAGTACGCATTGATTTTCATAATGATCTTTCTTTTTCTCTTCGCCGTACTTGTGTATAGCGTGCGTGTACTGGATGTCTCTCTTATGGCTGTTGTACGAGAAAATAATTCTCATTGCGCCTTTCTCTCCTCACTCGAGCTGCGGCTGGCTGGTTTCTTGTGTACGGAATGGGCGGGGCTTCTGTTGTGACGTTGTATTCTCCAAGGTCGCTTCTGTCCTCTGGATCCTTCAGTGGATGATGGAAAATTTATCCGTATGGATTTGCTTCAATCGCTGTGTGTATATTGCCTGCGTTGTATATGTATGATGATGATTTTCGAATGTTCCCCATTTCTTTAGTGAATCATTTATTAGTTTCCTCGTGAAATTCTTTAATTCTATCTACAGAAATAAGTTGCATTTCTTGTCTAAACTATGGAGAAAACTTTACCAAGTATTGGTTATTGTTTTTCTTTTGTACTATCGTACAAGGCCCGACAAATTTCCTTGTGAAGTGTTCCGGCATGTTGGGAAACCTGTAGAGAAAACAAACTAATACCCTTTGGTTTTCCTGAAACGATACTTGAGATTTATTTGCATCATAATATTTCTTCTGTCTCATGTATGTTTTTGTAATTTCTCGGCTATTTTCTGACGTATGTCATTAAGCTTCGCCCTTGTGATTTGTAAGCTTTTTGATGCCGTACTGTGCATCTGTGATAGTTCTCGGATTATGCCGGTACATGCTAAAATATGGACTAAACCCAGTATTTGTCGATATTTGTGAATTTATCGAAAAAACAGCACACGGTACTTATTTCTCCCAAGATTTCATATCATCTTGTACATAAAACTTAGTTTTGATTGAAGAGTCTTCTGAATAACCTCACATAGTCCAGTTCCAGGATGGAAATAGCTTTGATTGAATCTCAGCTCTGATATGTACTTTTCTGCCATCTCTCGTAGTGCTGTACCGGAATACACTGGATGTTTATCTAGTACCAAAGAATTGAAACATCCATACTTCAGTATTATTTCTTGTTCTAGGAAATTATTATTGATTGCTCTGTCATTGAATCAACTACCTTTGCTATTACGAGGCGCAACGTATTTTCTACTGCTATGTGAACATATTTTCTAGCGTTTCCTTCAGCCACGATAGGTCCCAATGTATGAAATATGTACTGTTCACCTAATGGTCCTACTGGATGATGCAAAAGTCCACCTTGTTTTTTTTTCGGGAATGCTTTATATAGCTGACATTCGTTACAGCGTTATAAATAATAGTCTAATGTTGCTTTCAAAGATAGTACATAGTGTTTTAACAATGATGTCCTGTATAATTTAGTTAGGCCAGGATGTCCAGCATTTGTTTCTTGTATATATCTACAAACCACTTCGGGATCATGTCTTCTGTATGCAACAAAAATATTTCACTGAATTCTGGGCATTTTCTTTTACGGTATAGCACACCATCCTTCAAACAATGATACTTTACAGCCCGTATTGTTGCTATATCTTCTGGTTGCTGTCCCTCTAATGCTGCAATGATGTTTGCGTATCTTGGGTCTTTTTCTGCTCTTGTTTTAGCTTTTTATTGGAAATAACTTCTGTTGCGAGCACGCTGTCTTCTAATGCAATGGAGCGGAATATAAGTTGGTCCACTAATGTCTTGACATCATCTGTCAATTTCTCTGTTGGCAGCAAATGTTTCCTTGCTTTCTTCTTTTTGTTCCTTGAGTATTCTGAATTTTCAAATCTTCTGAAGATATCTGCTGGTATTTCGGTACCTTTCTTGTGCTTTATTTCAGGGCTTAAATCTGACAAGAAGATTTGGTAGCGTGTGAATAAAGTTTAAGATCAATCTGAAATCCTGTGAATTCGGCTTACGAACTACGAGCAGAGGAGAGGAAAAAGAGCTAGAAGCTGTCTCTTTTATAATCCCTGCCTTTTCTAATTGTTCTAGCTGGTCGACAATCCGCTTCCTAATTACCAACGGAATTGGCGGTGATCTAGCGTGGAAAGCCGCTGCTTTGTCCACTCGTGTCTTGTGTATGTAACCTTTAAAGTAGCTGACGTCTGATAAATTGTAGGCAAAGACGTCTCGGTATTCATACAATAGTCTTGCTATTTGATTTCTGGTATTCACTGAGAGTTCTGGATTAATATCAAACAATGAAAAATTAAAAAGTTTTTCAGTGTATGCTAATCTCGCCTCTATTTCTTGTTTAGAACGGTACTGATATATGTTATCCGGTTCCGTCTTCTGTTTCTCAACGTGGAGTGAGATTTCTTCTACCGTTTCTTCAATATATGCTATTGGAGAATTTTTGTGTAGGTCAATTTTATTTCTTGTTACTACAAAATTTGTTGGATTGGCAACTGGCATTTTCATCGTTGACGCTTGCATATTGTATCTGTCTTTTAAGTATTGTAGTATCGTAACGTAAAGAAATATTGACTCAATTTTTATATTCTTACTTATTTTCACCGGAAGAAAAAGTAAGATTTTGCTGGGATTGTAATTTTTATTGTGGCATAAACATTCGCCATCCTATGCTGTTTCAGTTATTCAATTACTGACGGGGTAATGTCTTGCTTCTTTTTGTTTTACTCTAAGAATAGGTTTTCTTGGTTTCTTGTAGAAGGAAATGACATTTCTCTCCAAGTCTATTTGGGCTAATAAACGTTTTAATAAATCTTGGTCGATTATAGGGCTTAAATGACTATCTTCCATCACTCTAAAGTAATGTGATTAACATGTTGTGCCAATTAAAAATTTTACCAATGCTACATGTTGTAATTTCACTAATTTATTGGCGATGCCTTTTATTTGCGTTTCATATGGTATTAATACACTGTATTTTGGAAGTTCTTGTTTTGGCCAAATTGAAATTGAGGATGCCGTATCCAAAATTGAAATTGTCCTACTTCCTGCATACACGTGTATTAACGATCGGTTATTTTCCGTGTTAAAATTGCAAAAACTTTTTGAATTTTCCGTGTTACAAGGAATATCCATAGGGTTTGACCAATTTTTGTGTGAAATTATACTAGCATTTTTCGCCCGCTCGCCTACTGATAGAACGGGCAACATTACTAGTTTCCCTGATTATTTTTATTTTTGTTCTGCCAACAAATGCGTGAATTGTGTCCTGGCTTATGACACACCAAACAAACGGTAATCGTACCACTTGAACTATTTTGGTTCCCTTCCTTTTGTTCATATTCATTTTTGCCATAGGTTTGTTCACCATTCTTTTTACTATTCTTATTACTATAGGTACTATATTAATTCTTTACTATAGGTACGTAACCTGGGGGTTCAGGCTCTCCTTTAGATAAGTCAATGATAGGTTCTTGCGTAGCCCAGGGAGGTAACATTTGTGTACTGAAATGTTGTGGGTTGGTTATTTGATTAAGTATCTGAGTATATCTAGGATAACTTTGTTGGTAGGACAAATTTTGAGGGTTTGAATTTTGTATACTGAAGCTTGGATTTTGAGGATAGGTTTGAGTCCTATGTGTATTATGCATTACGTGACTTTGGGCTTTTAACTCTTCTAACTTTTGGACAGCTTGTACTTTTTCTACATAGTCTCTTTTCCTCATGAAATCCTGTGAATTTTCTAGGGCTTGCAGTTTAGTTTGTAGTTCCTGCACCATATTGTATGTCCCTAGGGAAATTTTATTGAGGAAATTTCTTTGTAGTCCCAAAGATAAGTAATGGCCTTTGGCCTCTTCCGTACATTTTGGAAGATTATGCCTAATAGCTCTTAATTTTCGGAGAAATTATGCGTCTATGGATTCTTCTGGGTATTGCGGTACCAGATTAATTGTCATTTCCGCTTCATACTGAGGAAGTCTAGGTCGACTTAGGCTAACTAATTTCTCCTTTAGTTTATAATACGTTATTTCTGCCAATTGATTTAGCGATTGTAATTGAAAAATTAGATCCAAGCAACATCCTAGAAATACATGGGAAGAACCTAAACCTTTTTCTCGTTTGTTCATCCTTGCAAAGTGGCTAGGTGTTCAAATAGCATGATGAAGCGGTCGGGATCTTCATTTATTGTTCCCGAATATTTTGTTAAATGAGGGAAATTGAAAGAAGGTTTTGTAGCCATTTCGTGTTCTTCGTCGGAGCTACTTTCTTTATCTGAATTATTTCTTCCTGGCCTTCAACCGGATCGAGTTACAGGCATTTAATCATAGAATTCGGCATTTGACTAACTTTTCTAAAGTACAACTAATATCTCGTAATTTATTGAAACATATCTTTATATTTTGATGAATCTGTCCTCCTGGTTGGTATCCAATGGTAAAGTCGTTTCCAATTCCTGGGGTGGGTCCAAAATATCCAAATATGTTATCCAAGGGTGGGTTATCAAAATAAACATTTTCACAAAGTTGTAAATCAAAGGTACTGTCAATGTTCAATTTTGAATGCACTTTTCACTTTTCAAGTGCTAATTGTCCATTTTATAACTTATTTAGATGTTGCATTGACGTAATGTTATTTTTAATCAGTTTTATAGATCCGTAATGAAAGTAACGTATAACGAGACCCTAGCATCTATCACCACGCAATGACGTAATAAGACTTAATGAAGCCCGGCGATCCAGTACGTAATGATCTTTATGTTGCTTGTAGATAATAGATCTTAGTTAGGTAGAGTCTTTCGACCGTTGGGATCGATGGCGTCGTGGTTAATAAATAACATGGAGACGGTTGATTTTTACGGACACCTTTTGTAATAAAAGTTCCTCTATATGCTATGCCTTATTCTACTTATGTAAAAACTCTTAAATATAATCCCCGATTGTTGTGAAATTTTTTAACTCGATATTCTATTATATTTGGTCTTTCGATTTCACTTATTAGTGACAAGTAATTCCGTTGAGATAATTGTGTCCGAGTACTTTCATTTATGTTTCAGTTTTTTTTCTCGTTTCTAATATTTGACGTATTTTAATATTCATATTTACCACTTGTTGATTATTTTCATGTATTTTTTACATTGTTTTTTTTTGTCTTTCTTTTTTATCATAACCATTTGTAATATTCTTGTTGTAATATTTGTAATTTGCTACTTGTTGATTATTTTCATGTATTTTTTTCATTGTTTCTTTTTTGTCTTTCTCTTGTATCATAACCCTTTGTAATATTCCTTATTATGTAAGCCTATTGTAAATTGGGTATTTCTTTTCCTGTAATAGGCGACTTATAAATAAATAAATAAATGTGCGATTAAATACAAGTATAATACAGACGATTAACAGAGCGCCCGGAACACAGGCTATATCGAGATATTTTAGTGGTTCACCTCTTTACTTGTAGCGAGATATGTGTTTCTGATGTAGGTCGGTTTAGTAAGGAGTTAAGTGGTAGATGGAATCTGACTCCAAACCAAGTCAGACAGAATTAGGTATTCCGACTCCAGACCAAGTTGGCGGTAGAGGTTGGGGCTCTCATTCCAAACCAAGGAAGAGGTGACCACTTTTTCGGATTGAAGTGAAGTGATACTCCTTAGGTGTCTGGTGGGCTTTTATAGATCTTTCCAGCTCTTGTAGACGTGACTTCCGTAACTTCATGTTTCCCCACTTGTAGTCGGCGTCCTCTGCTACACTTTATCGTTTACGTAAACACTATTTGTCTGTATTGACGTTTATTTGTTTACCTTGTGTCGCGTATGTTCTATTGACACACATCCTATTACAATATGAATTATTATTTATGGTTTTTTAGGCATATTTCTCTTGTATGTTGGGAAATCGTCTGACTTGGAATTGCAGAAAAATTCTTTAATTAAATATAGATAAGGGGAGTGCCTCGTCACTGTATATCAGTAGTCATTGGATGTGAATAATAGAAATATTATAACATTATTATTTTTACAAAATAAAGTTCTAATTTACAGAAATAAAGTTACGCACGGGCCCAATTTGTAGTGCGCTCACCTCTGGTGCTCGGGGTCGTAGGATCGATCCTTGCTCATGCCATATGGTCTTTGTGGTACACAAACACCGTGTACGTGGTTGTTTCGAGGTTCTCCTGTTTCCTCCCACTTTCTCCATTCCACCCATTCATCCCATCATCATCCATCCGGTCTGAGTCAAAGTTGCCTAAAGGCCTCAAAACTAAATCCAACAAAAAAGTTATGCCTACGAAAAAAATAATATACAAGAAAATATTTTGCATTTATTTTAAAACGTTTTGCAAGAAAGAAAATAAACATTTTTCAATGTATTCTATGAGATGCAATACCAATGTCAAACCTATAATTCTGTGATTTGCGCCAAGAATGAACGTGAAATTTCGCTTTACTCCACACAGGCATTCATTATTTTGATATTTTTCACTTCTCGTTTCACATTTAAATTTTTTGATATCTTGCCGTAATGGAGAAGAAATTTCTTTATGGAAATATTAAGTAGGCTATACCTTTGTACAAAATCGTCTGTTAGAAACTTTGAGCTCTTTTAGGCGAGATTAATGATTTGAAAGATGCACATTCTCGAATGTTGTTATTTTTGTTTCAGGTTACCTCCTTGAAACTGCAGCCTCAATAAAAATTAATGTTTCAGTAGACCAGGGCCGGATTTTCCAATAGGCTAACAAGCCTGTAGCCTGGAACATTCAAAATAACAAAAACAAGAAATGCAGAAAGGGGTGGAATATTTGCGTTTCTAATATTTCTTTCCGTATTATATGCAAGAAATTTAAAATCCTATTGCCGAGTAGCCGTAGCTGAGTTAGTAGAGCCCTAGCTTAGCAAACGGAAGATCCTGGGAACGATAGCAGAGTCCGCCCATCCGAACTTGAGTTTTTCCTGTTACACCAGGTATTTACCTATAAACTAGGCCCTGACCGACTATCTTCCAATATCCTATCCCGGACTGAGCCTGATTTGTGAGATGCCTAAAGGCAATAAATACATGGAGTATTATGAAATCCTGTTAGTAATGGAGATAAAGAGAAAAATGGGGAAGGGGCACTGAGTAAGGGGTTCACGTAAGTTTAACCCTGCAGACCTATCCCACATAGCAAAATGTCGTCCCAGGAATATCTGACGGATCTCCTGGCAGGATATCGGGACGTCCGTAGGACGTCCTGTTTAACTCCCGTTTACATCCATGGGGCGTATAGTTATAATTAATCCTTCGTATAACTATACGAAGGCATATCCTTCGTATAGTTATAATTAATTAAATAATAATAATAGTAAGGTCGATTTAATTTATAGAAATTCCAGGTAGGTAATCCAGCACGGCTTTCCGGGGGACATCCAGGGGACCTCCGTACGGGATGAACTGTTTGTATTGCCCACAGAGTTATCCCACGGACGTTCTTAGGACATCGCTATGGGAGCTTGAGAAATCTGACGTTAATGAGATCTAAATGGGACGTCCCAGGGATGTACTCTGCTATGTGGGATTACAGAAACTGTACTAAGGCCTTGCTGAAATGTACAGAAACTACACTCATTCACAACACTAAAAGAGTAGCATATACTGCGAGTTGCACGAAAGGTAACAGAACAATACAATAAACTGTCTGACTTACCAAAAATGTTTGTGGATCAAAATTGATGCCGTACTTGGTCAAATTTCTGACCAAAACCTCAATCAACCAATATGAAAATTATCACACACTCAGCCTAGGTAATTATCGCGCACGATATGTACACACACACACACACACAAATACAGTAAAAACATTAAAAAGACACACATAGGAAATTATTCACAGCCCCACGACAGGAGACAAACTAACGTAAACTTTTATTCCAAATGCGTCGAAATTTAAAATATAAAATAGATGGAAAATATTACACATTTTATTTCAGGCAATAAACAATAAGTGTGGCCGGTTTTATTTGACTACACTTAACTTTATTTTAAAGCACACACTAAGCGTAACGGATTCAACATTTGTTATAACAACATCTTCCTCAGACGACACATTAATACATACTAAATTAAAAATTCATTAAAAATTACCAGAAGATCCAGCGATTCTTTTTACGTCATCCGCCAATCACGTCCCAGAATCCGTTCACTTTTCAAAACTAAACAAAGTGTAACCAATTACAGTCCTTCTCTCACAGGCCACACCCCTAGTCAACTAAATCGCTATCTTGTAACAGGAAACAACAAACAAGGAAATATAATAGGCATAAAAATATTAGATAAACAAATGCGTAATAAATAAAGTTAAGTGTATAGCCTTATCAGCTTGTTTTATTTAAGTATGGATGCAAGGCATTAGTATAATTATATACGTAATTTATGTTCATCTGCTAGGGTCGTACGCCTTGATACGCCTCCATGTCTTCCTACTCATCTGCTTTAGCAGCTGCGGTGTCACATGCTGGAAGGCTTCCAGTACACTTGCCCGCAGAGAATCAGTGTCTACGTACCGCTTCTTCCTGACATATGATTTGATGATAGGTTATTGTATGGTGTCGTAAGTTCCGGACTTCGAGGCAGCAATGGATAAAGGGCTGGTGAATTTGGGGACCCACGACCTATCCACCGACCAGGGAACCGTTCATTCAGGCGTTTGCGAACAGCAAGTGCGAAGTGGGCGGGAGATCCATCGTGTTGGTAAACAACAGTGTCGTTGATGCCCAAATTCTGTAGCTGTGGAAGAAGCCAGTCATTAAACATCTCCAGATAAGTAACCTGGGTCACGGAACCCTTAAAGAAGTACGGACCAAAGATGTGTTCTTCATTCATCTCCGCCCAAAGCATGACGTGCGGATTATTCTCAATTTCTTGGTAAAAATGTGGGGTTTAATTCCGCCAACTTCGATAAATTGCACATTCATCAGAGAAAAGAATGTACTTCCGAGCAGGAATGGTGGGGAAGGCCTTCAACAAGATCCTGGATGCTTCCTGCTGGCGGTTTAAGTCATCGTCCGTTAGTTCATTGATGGCTTTTGACCGGAATGCTTGCAGGCTCAAGTCCATTTTCATGTGGAGTTGCATCGTGCTCCTTTTGATTCTAAGTTCTGCAGCACGCTTTCTGGTCGACTTGAAGGGTGGCATCCAAAACATTTCCCAGACGAAAAGCTTTCTTCTCTCACGTAATCAAGGGCTGACGACTTGGTGGCTCCTTACCGAATCGTTCACGAAGCCTATCCATCACCTGTGTCATTTTCGTTGTTGTGCTACCTTTCATGGACCCACACACTTGTTCCTAAGCGCTCCTCCAAAGTGAAGTCGCTGGTATCTGCCATTGCTCTTCACCAAACACAAAAAGACGAGACAATGAGCTGGTCAACGCACAGACTTGCAATTCACGTGAGGAACACTGTTGTCATATCATTGATCATGATGGGAGGTTCAAATCTTAAATATCTTACCATCTTACACGCATTTAGTTCAGGTGTAAAGGGACTTTCTGGCCACATTGTATATTGACATTCGGTTCTAATTGCATGAAAGAAGAAAAATGAAGGTCTCAATTGTTTTATACACACATGCTAATCTCCCGATTACATGAGTTAACCAATACTGTAGACAACTTGACTGATATGCGAAGTTCCAAGATGGTTAATCCTTGTCTATCCATCTCTCTACTTTATGAACGTCATAATTATTCATGTTTATTCCTTTTAGGCTTCAGTAGCAGCCTTATATAAATGAATATAAGGCGTCCGTCAGTCAGTCTCTTGACAACTTTCAACTCAGGAACTACTAGGACTACGAAGGTGGTTGAGGCGTGGTTCGAAAAGTCTCGGCAAGATGAGTTCTAACCTGCATAGATCATCTCGATAGGTTCGTTGACATCTTGTAACTCAACAACTATTAGAGCTACGAGGGTGGTTGAGGTGTAGTTCGAAAGGTTTAAGCGAAACATTTACAACGACACAAATTACTCAAAGTGGACGCTCGAAGACTGGCGGTAGCATATGTGCACAATTTTCGACTAGGCCTCGCCTCACTTGTTGAACATTTATAATCTGGATTGTATGTTTCACAGCGAAATATATACTCTTATGGCGGAGTATACAAGCATGTTATACAAAATGAATAAAAATTCGCTCCCAAGGAGACTAGTCATGTTATTCCCTGATAAATTCTGAGGCATAAACTCTTTCCAAAATTGTCCTACGATATGTAGTTTTAGAGTAATTAATTAATGTGACTGTCCTGTAAAATGTATATGTTTAACATTTGATAGACCAGAGGGGAAGCTCCCGGCAGTGTGACAGTAGATGAGACTACTGTCCTACAAAATCTCAGATGTGGGTCTCAGTTGAATTATAATTACATATGAAGGAATTTGCAGACTGGGAAAGACTGTTTTCTTACCATCCGATATTGAACTACGGATTGAAAATTGATAGACAGTAAGTCTACAGTCTCCCTGTTACGTAGTCGGAGAAGTCTTGCTGATAGTCCATTAGTTGTTATACGCTTTACAATGTTGTCAATCAACAAAATTTTCCTTTAATTAACTGACACCAAAACATCCAGATGTTAAAAATTCAGATCGCAACCAAACTATGTGTATCGATAGAGTATCTAACAAAAATCCTTTATTTTTTTCTAGAACCTGCCCTTGAGTAGGAAATGTGTAAATGATAATGGAAGAGATCTGACGTACGCAGAGTAGTAGAAGCATTACTATAAACGTTCCTTCCGGCAGCTCTGGTGGAACAAAAGGTAGAGCGTTAGTTTACGGTAGGAAAGATCCGGAATTTAAGCCCTGCTCGCTACGTATTATTCCTTTTTTTACTATTCTGTTGCATCTGTGCAAATGCTATATATTACAATATGCTTTTGACATGTAAAGTGAATGTTATTGTTTTATAGCTTTTTTTTTCATTTGTATTTTTCTTTTTGTACCATTTATTTAAAATCTACTAATTTACCGGAACAAATATGTTCACATAAAGAACAGAAACAGTATGAAAATAAGAATAAATAAACGGTTACATCACAATTATCGAAACAATAATAATAATTTCCGGTGTATAATGCAACCGTTTACATATTCTTATTCTCATACTGTTTCTGTTATTCATGTGAACACACAATAATTACTGTTCCAGATAATTTAGCAATTTTAAATAAAAATGAAAAAAAAAATGAAAATATAAAAAGCTATATAGAAATACCATTTATTTTACCTGTCGAAAGCATATTGTAGAATATAACAATTGCACAGGTGCTACGTAAAATCGAAAATCACGTCGCGACAGGACTCGAACCCTGGACATCTCACACTGTAAGCTAACGCCCAGATTGGGATTAAAATAGTAAAAACGGCGGAAGTCGTCATCATAAGACACGTCACTTGGGTTCTTATGTAACACGTGAAGTGTAAATACAACGGCTAAACCACCGATTGCAAGTTCCTAGCGTTGTACAGTAGTAGTGCTTACGAAATAAAAATACCGCGTTCGAATCCCGGCGGGTTAAGATTTTTTCTTTCAAAATATATTTTTATAAGTTCATATTTATTATTAATAATTGCTTGAGAGGCTACTGAAAGCTAGGATGTATATAAATAAACGAGGGCTGGATGCACACCGAGCGAAGCGAGGGTTTGAAGAGGGACACGGTGCGTCGGAAGTGAGCTGGGCGGTGTTAGCCGAGGAGGGTGCAACGCCCAGTTAGCGGTGGGTATACGTGAAAGTACTGTTAATATTCTATTCCATTTGTAAATTTTCTATTTGGTAGAAGCGTCTTTACAAATAAAATTCATTTCATCTTATCCCCAGTCCCTGTGCTCAACTGATGACGACTTCCGCCATTTTAAAATCTTAATCTTCGTGTCTAACGCTCTATCTGTTGCTGCATTGGTGCTACTTGAACGAATACTTACAGTAATGCTTGTATTTTCTGTAGGTCAGATTTCGCTCATTAACTATCATTTTCTCCTTTCCTACTGAAAGACAGGCTCTAGAAAATATATTGTAGGATTTTTGTTAGATACCTTCCTAATCGATAAATAAAGTTTGGTTACGAACTGAATTTTTGGTATCTGGATGTTTGGGTGTGAGTATCCTAAAAACATTTTGCAGAGAGTAATCTCGTTTAGAATTAGCCAAGGAATAACATGGTATTCTCAGTGGGTGCGAATTTCCACTCAACTTGTACTGAGATTGTGGGTATGGATATTTGAGATAATTTCACAATACAAGTTCAATAGAAGTCCAATTTTCATAAATTTCTTATTTGGATGGTAAGGAGAAAAACAAGGAATGTCATAAAAATGCTTTTCCGAGAAAAACCTTTTTTATTGTTGAAAACCTCGTAAGACATAAAGGTTCGCCAATGGACAGTTCTACGTTTCAGCACGAAAGGAATATTCCGTTCAATAGTAGGACGTTTCACCAACAGAAAAAGCACGGATCGCAAAAGAGCCCTAAAATGGACATACCTTGTTTGCCCCCTTACTCTTCATTTGTATTTTCCTAAGGAAATTCAGTTTGACTTTGAGAGGGAAAGTCCAAAATTCAATGTCAGGCCAACTAAAATGGATGTATGATGAAATAGCATCCCATTTCCCTGTACTCTAAACGTTATGAATACGATTCTAAATTCGAAAACATTTTTCATATGAAATATAAGACGATTGCTTGCATTCTGAAATCCAAGATAGCCGCAACCCCAAAACGCCTATGTTGTTATTTCGTGGTTCCATATGACGCTGAATTCAATTCATAACGTCAATCCATATGACGCTGAATTCAATTTTCATTCATAACGAAAATAATAAGTTGATTTTAAAATTCTAGAATAGTGCCATATTGAAAGCGAAGACGGCGGCAGCCCTAAACGTATTTATTCAATAAAAATATTCACAGGCATTACTGACTACGATTAAATGTCGATTGCTAGACGTTGATATATTTCTGAAGTTTAGGTTGATTGAATACAAGTTATTGAAAACGCAAAAGTAGCCATCACTATCTCAACTTCATTGTGTCCTCCTATTCTTGATTTATTCCTAAGTTCTAGAAGCTCATATTTTACTCCAACGTATTACTCACCAGCAAAACCCTACAATGTTGTCGTAATATTTTTTTTTAAATTAGATTTCTTTACAAACTAAAGCGTATATCACGAATCTGAAATAGTTTTTGTTAAAAGAAAGACAGCACAACGTGAAAGTATATATTTAAATTTCTTACCAAAAGAAAAATTATACATTGAAGTGCCAAATGAACTGACTCGCCCAGGCATGTCCTCCTGTTGGCTTGATGACTGTGCGGTTCGCCTCGGCATGGATTTTGTCAGGTGTTCAAACTATGTCTACTGAATGGCAAGTAACAAAGAGCTTTGTTGGAGAGTAGTGCATCTTAAGTGCGAATAGACTATTGGACTCCACATATTCTGAGCGATTGTAATATCCCACAGGCTCCTCCAACGAAAGTAGGTAGACTCATCAGCAAACGAGGGGCCCGCGGCACCCTGTTGCAGAAAAGGGGGCTTACCAAAACTCAACGTGGTCAAACCTACCCTCGAGACAAGCCGACATTACGCCACAGGAGAAGGCACAAAACAAGAAAAACCACTATCGGACCTGAAGGCAGGAAGGGTACCTACCAATCAGCACCCTACTTCAGCCACATCGAAGACAGAACATACACTAATCTAGTACACAAAGCATGCATATAAGAGGCCCGAAAGGAGTGCCTAAACGCAGAAAGTTGGCAAAAACAGAAAGCTAAACCACGAAGCAAGGCATCCTCAAAAAGGGGAGAGACACAGGCGAGAACATCCTGCAGGAAAGCAGAACACAAAAGCTATTTTAGTGACCAAACGCAATTAGGCCCCTAAAATAGTACACAGCCGCGCACTAGTTAATATTTAGCACAAAAATTTGAATGCACTGAACTAGTTTGACTACTTTCTAAAAATTGCTGAAGCATTGAATCAAATTTCAAACTTTAACTTCATCTGCAATTACTTTCTCACAAATAAATAAATTAACACTTCACGGTCTGAAATGTTGAAAGGTTAAGAACCTCTCCAGTAATTACCGGTGAAGGTAATCTACCTACATCATAATGAAACCCTCGACAAAAGAAATATCTGGTAACAATGTAATTTATTTTTACTTAAAAATGTCAATCGCAAGGCAAAGGACTGATTGCTGAATTTGTAAAAAAAAAAAAAAAAAAAAAAATGTTTCCTAAGAGAATCTCTTGAACATCAAAATGAGCATTGAAAATGCTGCCAATTTCACATAACAAAAGGGTAAATTAATGTGCAGAAAAAGTCTGTCCAAGAACAGAGAATATATTTCACATACTTATTTTTCAAAACGAAATAAGTTACTTTTATATTCCAAAATGTGGTAGACATTCTATACTTCAGCCCAGTTAAATCAAAATTTCCACAATTTCTTTCAACGAAAATATTTTTATTTACAATCTAGCTACTGGGCAACAATTTAGTTTGATATTTTCAAAACGTTGTTAAAACATTTCGTATGTAATTTTTATTTTAAAACTTCATTCAGCGTAACCTTCATTACTGATTATACAAACATGGTTACTAGGATTGGATTAGGTATTAATTTACAATACGAGTTTCCATGAGCGAACTGACTTACGGCTTGTATACGTAACGAAGAAGCTTTAAACTTTGCAAAATACCAAAATAAAGCATAAGGAAAACGTTGAATCTCACGGTTAACAAAAACGGGGAAAACGGACATGTTGTAGAGATTTCATGCAATTGTTTACATATACCAGTTTTCGAAAGAGCAAACAAAAATGCTGAATGGGAAAATAACGTGCACTCTGAAAGATAGCAACTACTATACTGGAAGGTAAAACATTCAACGTATTTGAACCAAAATTTTAATGTGCTTAAATTTAGTTATCTGAACGTAGGTGAAACAGACTTGGGTTTCTGGGAGAGAAAGAGGAATTTCAAGACATTAAACATACGTACCTGAATTGAGATAACCGACCCCCGATGCCTATCAAATTAATCAGACATTCTTACGGTGCACATCACTTTACAGAAAAAACACACCAATTTCATATGAAGAAAATACTGAATTATTTGCACACACACAGAAAAGGGTGTATCAACCACACTGATATTATATTTTTATTTATTTCAGAAAAACTAAGAAAAACCACTGAACACAACATTTACCACAACAAATCACCTCAGACACTGATGAACACCACTCACACAAACAAACTGCAGTAAAGATGCTTCGTCTCGTCCACTCCCGGTCAAGGCCAATATGGAGGGTGTAAGACGCCAAACTGCAGCATTCGATTCACAGCTTCCTTTATAAAAGATATGGAGAAACAGCTCCCAAAAGTTGTTGTTATTTACTAGTCGATGCTGCTCTATATATTAATAAACTTTCCGGACATTGGCTGCATTATCATATTGCTTTTATATAACTTTCGGAGGCAGCGTAAATTTCGAGCAGCCTTTCTTACTCGACGACCATATTTGAACTACTGACTGGCCTCAACCAATCAGAGAATAGAATAAAATCAGACAACCCGGAGCGAAAGGGTGTGTGGCTTACCACCAAAATTTCAACAAAAAATAAAACAACAATCAGATCTTTTTGTTTGTTTTTGAAGATTTTTAACGAAAGAAAAATTGTTGAAGAAAACAATGAAATAAAATATGCAAAGAAATATTCAGTAATAAAATGAAGAAATAATAAAGATAAAAATCCTGCCAAACAACAATGAAAGGGATGTTCTGTATGGCTAATCTTCATTGTCATCTGGACAAATAAAACACTTTGAAGAAAGCTGAAGACGAAAAATATCGGCGACAAAGCACGAACGAAAAAGAAGGCACACAAAAAATGGGAGAGGGTAAGATATGTTGCGACTAAGCGGAAATGGGTCGCTACAATATCCTAATGGATTAAAGTTCATACAATTTACAAGTGCTCTTAAATTAATTATAATTTCGCTTTTGTGTTGTGCATATGCATCCAGAACTTTCGTTTTCGTAGAACATGCAGAAAAAGACTTGCGGTGATTGCAGGAATTTTCCTTTATTTCTCGCAGTAACCGATGTGAACAACTATATTTTTTGGAAATTCCCCTACAGACTATCTTATTAGGTTAGTGCTGCAATCATACTTGTAATTGATCTATTTAAATTTAAAACAATAGCAACTCAATTAGTGCTCACTATTTAGACATTTGGAAAAGTTACTTGATATATCCCGTAATGTTTAAGATAAATGTCAATATTTACGTTTATCGGCAGGCAATCGTCGAGAAACACCGAGTAGTTTCTTTATCTTATTGGAAGGTCAGATTTTTTAGTTTCGCTGTGATTTGCGCACACACGCAGAAATGTAAAAGGCCTTTCTTACCGTAACAACAAGTCTAATGCTGGTCAAGTATTTGCTGCCACCATGGTGATCACTTACATCACAGAAATAATAACCTTCTAATGTTTTGCAGTTAATTTTTCCTCCATTATTATTCCTATTTTACTACAACGCATGAAGTACTCATTCTGTTCTTTAAAAAAACTCGTAAAAAACTCTCTTCCACCTCAACCATCCAGAATTATGATAACGAAAAAAATGGCTGAAGTGGAATATAGAAATTACACTAGTAATATCTATAACGTAAACATACTTATCCTTACGTAAAATATAGTTTATTTCTAAATTAGACCTTTTAGATTCTGCCAACTGGAAATTGTCAGGAGTTTTTGGAATTAACTACTTATAAGAACAATATATTACTTTTTAATTTCATCTTCTATATCACTATCTGTGAAAACTGAGGACTACTAAAATAATAATAGAATAATCTAGAGACCTGTAGGCATTTTACATTGTTACCTTTCGGAATGATATTATAAATAAGATGGAAGTAACATTTATACATATAACGTTCTGATGCGTATTGGGAATTTGAAGCGTAATGTGCATGACTAATTTTAAATATGGGTTGCTTTTACATATTAGAAGTGTAACTGCTCTCGAGCACATGCATTGATAGGATCTGTTGCTAAACCTTACATGAGAATACAGTTTTGAGCACATATTTACTGTTTTTGAATTTAATACACAACACTTACACTTTTCTGAGTGTCTACTCGTATTGTAAAAAAAGGCCATTCTATAAGCAATGCAAGTATACAAAAAATAAAAATAAATTCGGAAACTACAAAAAATAACCCCGTTTTATATTTAAAAAATCTAAAAAAAGTACTTCAGGGATGGGAAGAGATTCGAACTGAGGACCCTTTATTCCACAAGTCCAAAGCCTAACCCCTTCTCCACGAGGACGTTTTGATATAACATCTTGATAAGCATTCATTGATTCAGCGTTTATTTGACAGTCTTCACTTCGTAAGCGAAATGAGGTTTTATAACTTTTTTCGCTCCATTTCGGGGAATATAATAGTTTCTGTTACATGATTATACAGCGCATGCATTATATCTGTAATCTTTGTTTGTGTAATGTTTCATTTGAGTGAACATTTCTGTATTTGCAATTTCAGATAGTACTAAAGATATGGACTGTTTCGGCGAGCGAAAACAATTTCCCTTTTTTTCCTCTAAATTTCCCTGCGTTGTCAAATGTTCTGACTATTTTTACATAGAAATTTTTCGATAATTTCTTAATTCTTAATTTTTTCTTTCTAGTTTCGTTATTTTTAATATTTTTGTGACAAATTTTCAGGAAATATTCGTTTTTACATACTTTACAAGTATAACAATTAAGCGAACGTCAGAATCCAAGGAGAGAAATATTATTTGTCGAAAAATTTCAAATAAAGACATGCAAATTTTTTTTTCAGCATGAGTGTACGTGCCTAAACTTTCGAAATACTTGAAGATGAAGAAAAATTGTATTACTGATAATTATAACGAAATTAAAATTATGAGTCAAGTGGTGAATTTCTTTTAATAAAACTTGAAAAAATGTTAGTCCCTATGTACGATATATATTATTTCAATGCCACTTACAATCAATTGCGTTTACATCTATTTCAACACGATTCCATATTTAACAGTGTTTTAATTAAATTTTGTGACTAGCTTTGTGGCTTCACCTTCAGTTCACAAAAAATCATATGTTCAACATTTAGTGCCCTCAAATATCTAATATTTGAAATAGGCTCGAAGTCTTAGTAGATCACATTTATTTAATTGTAAGCGTAGAGACCGGGATGATGAACAATAAACACAACCTTCCTTTTTTCTCAGTAAATAGTCCAATAACATTCTTATGTCTTACCTGTATTGAAAGAACGTAGTTCACGTGTGCACTGCAAATATTGCACCTTACAATTAAAAAAAAAACGCACGTTGGCAGGCTTAGTTGTCGCACTGATAACGAATTTTACAAGCAGGTGGAACCCAAATTCTTTTTCTGGGAACTACGTTAACTCCTTTCATTATACTTCCGTAAACAATTACATCTGTATTTGATAAGTACAAAGGAAACGGGACAATAGAGTATTTTGAGACGCAAATGTTCAAAGAGACGAAAAAAATATGTTCTATTTCTTTTCAACAGTTTTCGTGTCTACATTGATGCGGGGACAGTGACATAAATGACGAGAATGACATTTTTCATTAAAAAAATTAAAGTTATACATGTATTAAATTAATATCTTCATTAAATTGATGGACTCATAAGAGAAGAAAAGGTCTCTTTTATTTTTGTCTTTCTTTTACCATGTAATGAATATATTCAGTGGCGTCGTAAGTATTTTTCAGCTGGGCCGGTGGCAAACTGCTTTTGAAATGCTATCTTGAAAATAGACACGGAAATATAACGTAGGTAAGATAATACGAATGATTTTTCTTAATGTAACAGTATTTGGATTTGGTTGGACAATAATAATAGCTTAATAATGATAATAATAATAATAATAATAATGAAGCTGCAAATAGTTTCCTGAGAGTAAAACTTTCATCAACGAGAAGCATCTTGGTTTACATCTTTAGGTTAATCCAGTGCCAGTATTGTTCTGGATTTTGGTCTGACGCTAAATTTTCAACTACTTAAATCACAATTAAAAATATATAAAATTGTACTTACGATGGCTGTTTGTAAGAAAATTGTTACCATTTTATATATTTTTAACTGAGTTGGAAATGGCTACACAGATACTATTCAAGAATCTTGAAGCTACTTTGAATCACTTGGAAACGAGGAAATTAAAATTATATTTTTAAAAATCAAGTTCTAGTGTTGCAGTACATTGTAATATGAAATTGCTATTAGATCTACAAAGTAACTTAAACATTACAAATAAAAATAAAGAATAATTTCCTTTTTTTCTTTCTTACGTACAGTTTTTATTTCTTAAACACCTTGATCATAGCTGCACTATTAAATTCGTATTTCTCAGTAAGTGTAATATATGGTGTAGTAAAAAGTAATAAATTATTTTTGCATGACATTGAAGGCTTGACTTACCATAGTTAGAATGATCCGATTTAGGTCACATATGCGCCGTTTTGTTCGATAACGTGTTGCCATTTGGAAGGTAATATCATGATGCCTCTCTCATAGAAGCCCTTGTCCCTATTGGCAAAAAAATGAGACAGTCGATTTTCACAAGCCTCTCTTGAAGCGAATTTTTCACCAGCAAACGTGTTCGCCATGGACAGGAACAGATGGTAATCACTCGGTGCCAGGTCCGGATTATAAGGTGGATGCATAAGAACCTCCCAACCAAGCTCCCGGAGCTTCTGGCGAGTCACTATCTATGTGTGTGGCCTGGCGTTGTCCTGGTGGAACACAATGCCTCTCCTATTGGCCAAAGCTGGGCGCTTCTGGGCGATTGCTGCCTTCAGACGGTCCAATTGTTGACAGTATAGTTTCGAGTTAAGGGTTTGGCCGTAGGGGAGCAGCTCATAGTAGATAATTCCCTGCCAATCCCACCAAACACACAGCAAAACCTTCCTGGCCGTCAATCCTGGCTTGGGCACCGTTTGCGCCGGCGCACCTTGTTTCGACCACGACCATTTTCACGTGACGTTGTCGTAAGTGATCCACTTTTCATCACCAGTCACCAACCGCTTCAGAAATGGGTCGCTTTTGTTGCGATTCAGCAGCGATTCGTAGATGGAAATTCGGTCCATGAGTTTTTTTTGCGTTAACTCGTGTGGCACCCATACATCAAGCTTCTTTGTGTATCCAGCCTTATGCAAATGGTTCCACACGGTTTTTTGTGCAATGTTTAGCTCTTGGGCAATCGAAACAGTGCTTACATGACGGTCGGACGCGACAATGTCCATGATTTTATCGACATTTTCGACACTTGGCCTTCCAGTTCGTGGTACATCTTTGACGTCAAAATTACTGGAACGGAATCGACGAAACGAAAATTGCGCGTGATTGGCTGTTACAGTATCAGGACCATAAACACTATTCACATTTGCAGCCGCCTGGCTTGCATTTTCGCCTTTATCGAAGAAAAACTGTAAAATATAGCGTATTTTCTCTTTGCTAGTGTCCATTTCGACGCGCGCTCACACAACACTGAGTCAACTCATCACAGTGTTTGTAGTAAGCAATCTCATCGTTTGAACGCCAACTCGTTGAACCCGATCGGACTTATACAACGCGAGCTACAGATCACTGAAGCCATCTATTGGCAAAATAATGGATTACTTTTTACTACACCAGACATGTCGCCTTAGAAAACTCACATATAGCGAAATCTGTCATGGATTACCACCCTATTAATGAAATTAAACATTGGTTGAAAAAAAGTTTAAAATTCAATGTTTTCAACATGTAAACGAGAACATGAAAAATGTAGTTAATTTCATTGTATTTGATTGCTTTGTATATTTTGATATTTTTCACAACAGATTTTTGTAAAATTACGCATGAAATTAAGAGATAAATATGTTTTAATATATAAGTTATATAAGTATATAGTATGTATGTAATATAAGTATGTTTTAATATTAGAGAATTAGAGGCCTCGGCCAGAATTCGGCCCATACAAATGCTGCCGTCCACATTTCAACCGTTGGTGTAAAGTCGGGTTCAAAATAAAGTGCCATGTGAAGCCCGACGATCACAACTGACATTTGAAATTGATTTTTTGTTCTCTAAAATGAACAAATTTATAACTAGTGTAGATGTATCGTGACTATTACTGATTTTATTTGTAATTGTTTTCTGCTGACTGTCTCAGATAGTTGGTGGCCCGCCTTCTTCTCGACTATTCTTACCGTCATATTCCTGCCTTGTTAGGACATGGTCGGCATTTTCCTCAGTCCCGACAAAATCCCAACCCTATAGTCGGGACAAGGGGGGCAAAAAATTTCCCAACCTTTTGCCAACCATTTTCACAAAATGTGCTCGTGTGATTGGTACACTGCAAAGATCAGTTTAAGCTAGTTAGAGCACTCCTAGCTTCGTTCTTTAGACCACTTTGACAACATGATTTTTTGTCTAACGCGCCTATTTGGCGTTGGGCAGCCTTTAAATTCGACTTTTTCCCGACTGTCACACCCCCGAAGCGGGGCCGATAGCGGCAAAAATTGGACCGTCGGGGTTGGGGCTCATTTTCTTCACTGGGTTTGTTCTTGATGAAGTGAGCAATTTTAAGTGTAGTTTGTCTGCATTTCCCCTTTGCTTTCTTATAGATGTTTGCAAATGCACTGTCCGCTCGTATGTTTCTCAGAGTGTCCTCTAGAATCGCTGCTGCTCTTTTAGCTCCAGAAGCAGAAGCTTCAGAATTTGAAGTACTTTCATCAGTTGTTCGCAAGGTACAAAAGCACGTATACTGACTATCAGAAGAAACATCGTTTCGAATTTGTTCATTCTTATCAAATACCCTTTCAGTATTACTTTTCGATCATCGTTTAGACCACTTTATCACTGATGTTTTCTTCCAACGTAATTTGAATTCGTTCGTAGTTAGCTTGAAAATTGATTAGAGATTTTCCTCTAACACACCAGCGAGTGGGACAAAGAGGCAGCAAATGTTTACGATGGCTTTCATTAGTAGTTTTACAGGGTTCAAGAACAAAGTCGGCGTATGTTGTCTTTCATTTTGCAGAATCCAGGATGATGTTACAAACGTCTTTCACTATGGTCAGTACGTCACACAAAGATTCGCATTTTCGTGCTACTTCCTGCTATACAAGATTCACATTTGAGAAGCATGGCATTTAGTTGAGACACCGTGTCATCATTAAATTCTCGCAAAATCTGCTATTTTATGTTTGGTGAAAATGTACTGGCAGATGAAAATGTATTGTGAATTATCAGGAATGTAGATTTAAGATAAATTTTGATTTAATAACTCATTAATATTGCACATGTACGGAGAGCGAAGTTTCTTTCTCCGAAAAGAGACCTTTCGCATTAAGAGAACCAGTGTTGGAATTTCCCCACGGGCATAATAATTATATATCTGGTGTAGTAAAAAGTAATCCATTATTTTTGCATGACATTGAAGGCTTGACTTACCATAGTTAGAATGATCCGATTTAGGTCACATATGCGCCGTTTTGTTCGATAACGTGTTGCCATTTGGAAGGTAATATCATGATGCCTCTCTCATAGAAGCCCTTATCCCTATTGGCAAAAAATTGAGACAGTCGATTTTCACTAGGCTCTCTTGAAGCGAATTTTTCACCAGCAAACGTGTTCGCCCTGGACAGGAACAGATGGTAATCACTCGGTGCCAGGTCCGGACTATAAGGTGGATGCATAAGAACCTCCCAACCAAGCTCCCGGAGCTTCTGGCGAGTAACTATCGATGTGTGTGGCCTGGCGTTGTCCTGGTGCTACACAATGCCTCTCATATTGGCCAAAGCTGGGCGATTGCTGCCTTCAGACAGTCCAATTGTTGACAGTATAGTTCCGAGTTAAGGGTTTGGCCGTAGGGGAGCAGCTCATAGTAGATAATTCCCTGCCAATCCCACCAAACACAGCAAAACCTTCCTGGCTTGGGCACCGTTTGCGCCGGCGCACCGCGCTTCGACCACGACCGTTTTCGCGTGACGTTGTCGTAAGTGATCCACTTTTCATCACCAGTCACCAACCGCTTCAGAAATGGGTCGCTTTTGTTGCGATTCAGCAGCGATTCGCAGATGGAAATTCGGTCCATGAGGTTTTTTTGCGTTAACTCGTGTGGCACCCATACATCAAGCTTCTTTTTGTATCCAGCCTTATGCAAATGGTTCCACACGGTTTTTTGTGCAATGTTTAGCTCTTGGGCAATCGAAACAGTGCTTACATGACGGTCGGACGGGACAATGTCCATGATTTTATCGACATTTTCGACACGTGGCCTTCCAGTGCGTGGTACATCTTTGACGTCAAAATTACCGGCACGGAATCGACGAAATCAAAATTGCGCGTGATTGGCTGTTACAGTATCAGGACCATAAACACTATTCACATTTGCAGCAGCCTGGCTTGCGTTTTCGCCTTTATCGAAGAAAAACTGTAAAATATAGCGTATTTTCTCTTTGCTAGTGTCCATTTTGACGCGCGCTCACACAACACTGAGTCACCTCATCACAACTATCTGAACAGTGTTTGTAGTACGCAATCTCATCGTTTGAACGCCATCTCGTTGAACCCGATCGGACTTATACAACGCGAGCTACAGATCACTGAAGCCAT
>JAGDQP010025415.1:0-21909 GCA_022664845.1 Lepisma saccharinum | reverse complement strand
TTTTGTATAGGACTGACAGTAAACTAATTGGTCTGTAGTTCTCGATGCGTTCTTTGTCCCCTTGTACAACAAAACTATAACAGCAGTATTACAACTTAATGGTATTTCTTCCTCCCTCAGGCACATTGAGAATAATTTAGCAAGTTCCTCTTTCATCTTTTCACCTCCCCATTTAAACATCTCTGCTGTGATTCCATCTTCTCCCGGCGAGTTTCCGTTTTTCATCCCTCGGAGTACTTTATCCAGTTCTTTTTTTCATTACGTCTATGACATCTACATCATTTTTTTCTGAGTCTTCATTTCCTGGCTCTTCTTCGGAGTAGTACAATTCTCTATAGAAATTTTCAAATATTTTTATAATTTCTTCTTTATTTCGTGTTAGGGTCCCACCGTCTGGTCTCTTAACTGCAATTATTTGCTTTCTCCCTACCATGAGGTGCTGTTTGGTTTTCTTCAGGCTCTTGTTTTCCTCGATTGTATTTCTTACAAGATTTTCGTTATAGCTTCGTACATCCTCTCTTATTTTCTTCCGTACGGTTTTGTTTAGTTGTATGTACTCAATCCTCTTTATACAATTTTCCTCTTCTTTCATTTCCCTTCTTTTCTTCATCAAGAGTTTAGTTTCTTTTTTGATTTTGTTCTCTTTTCTTTTTCATGCCTGCTATTTCCTTGGCTGGGTCTCTTATTATCTCAGTCAGTATTTTATTTCTGCTATTGATGTCTTCTTCAGCCTCTAACTCTTCCAAGGTGCTGAATTTTTTGCTTAGTTCTATCTCAAATGTCTGTCTGTGTTTTCCAAGATTTTCCAGATCTGGAAGTGGCGGTTTTCCTGTGATAAGCTTCTTTCTCTCAAGTCTAGTTTTTAGTTTCAGCTTACATATCACCATCGTATGATCACTTGAGACTTTGAAACTGTTCAGAACAGACACATCTTTCAGAATTTCCCTGTTATTCGACAGAATGTACTCTAATTCGTTTCTGGTCCCATTTGGGCCTTTCCATGTCTAGTTCCTCGGGGGCGGTTTTTTGAAAAATGTATTGGCAACATCCCGATGAGCTAGAGACTTGAAACTTTAAACGTAGCCCAGAAGTGGATAATTTGCCACACGTCTCTGTCATAATCTCATCAAGATGTTTAAAATCTATTGCAAAATTTCACACACACGTGACTAAAAAGCAGAAAATAATTATTTAAATAAATAAAAAATAATAATTTTAATTTACCACGTTTTTAGAACGGACTAAAAAGTATAAAATAGTTTCTCCTAGCCCCATACAGATTTATATACTTGTAAGATTTAGAACGACAAACGTGGGGTGCATGTAATAGTAAGAAGTGTAGAGAGTAGCTGTCGTTGAGAAAACTCACACAACAGTTCATATCATTTGCAATGCAATAAAATTGTTAGTGAGTTAGGTTAACTATTCATGCATCAATTATCTATTGCATGCGCTCCAAGTTTTTCGTTCTAAATCTTACAAGTATATAAATCTGTGTGTGCCAAGGATAAATTATTTTATACTTTTTAGTCCGTTTTAAAAACGTGAAAATATTTATTTTTTCAGTGAATCATAGTTGCCAAGCAATTATCAGACATTTTTATTAGTTTTCTTACTTTGCTTGAAATGTGTATTAATTCTGAATCTTCGAAATACTGGATAATGTTCATCCCCGCAGGCGTCAACCGAAACGCGGAGCAGTAATGACAAATACCTTGGCAGATCTGGTTAATTCGTAGATATTTCCACTTTTTTCCCTCGACATTGAATGGTGCAACTTGTTGCTTTGGGCTCAAGGGGCTCGGGGCTCAAGGGACATTATTTTCTTTTTGGAAACCATTTTAAAGAGTAGATCTCGTTCTTAGTGCGTCATACAATAGAAGGCAGTTGTGAACTACCATCGTTTCGTCTTTCCCAGAGATCTTCGGATCATAAGCTTAACTCAGAGAAGAACACCAATCATTATCCATTGCCATTGAGTTAATGGTAATAATTTTGAGGTTGTAACTAACCGCACATTTTTGCAGATGTGCCTAAGCGTGTGCTAATTGATCCACAACTGTCAGTATTAGTCATTACTCATTATTCAAATATGGGACGCACTTTAGTCCATGATAGTTATTTTCTGTTCCTGCATTCAATTTTGAAAAATAGAACTCATATGAAGTCAAGATAAACCTACTCTGATGTTTGTACTAATAAACAATTGTAAGATTCTATTGATGCAATTATCGCTGAACCTTCGGCATATAAGACAATGTTTCAGTACTACAGATGGCAATTCTGATTCTGGTATAATTCTATTCCCTCAGTTAAAGAGAGAGGAAGGAGACAGAGAGAGTGAGAGAGAGAGGTGACCAATTTTCCGGACAATGTAACTCTGAAATGAATAGCGAATGTGTGTGTGTATATATATATATACCAACATAACGGACGAGATGAACCATACATATACATACAAGTGCACATACATACATATATATCTACATGTCTTACAAGGAAGTGAAGCGCTTAATTCGTCTTTGTGATTTATTTCTGGATTGTAATGTCGGATTGCTTTTATTATTATTGTTCCTTCGTCTCCCTTTAACTTCCTTTGTCCGTCCTCCACCTTTTCATTCCTCGGATTCTTCTTTCTTATCGGAATGAAAAGAAAGCAAGGCTGGGAAGAAAAGTCGGATGTTTCATTATTATGTATGGGTTAATGTATGTTTCACTATATGCGTATCATGTGTGTGGGGTGAATGGGGTTCTGTTTGTGTATGTATGTATTGAGAGGGAGGGAGTCTATGTTTATATGAAAAATACACCTCCTTTAAGAAAAGAATTACTTGTTTCTTAAGTTGTGACAGATGTTGCTTCTACTGTTAGTTTCATTCACAAAATGTGAGCTGATTGTATTAGCCCGAGTTGGGTTATTGAGTTATGCCGTCTGGCAGGTTGCCAGTTTGCCCTGTTACACACATGTGTCACTCCTGCTTACTTTCGTTCTCTCTCTCTCTCTCTCTCGAGTTTTGTTATAACAGAAATACAAGTAGTTTGCCAAAAGTGTTAGCCGGGCGGAGTGACATGTCACACAGTTCTCACCCTCACAGTAAAGGAATGAAGTATCGTTTGAGAACGAGCGAGGTACATACGTTTAAAATGGTTAGGGAAAATTGGCAATAGGTTGTCACTTTAGCTTGATTAATTGGTGGTTAGGTTAACAATCATTCCGGAGAATTGTGTTAGTTGAGATGTTAACACTGTGAAAATGTGTGTGAAACAAGCAACAAAGTTGTATTAACATGTAGGAGTATGAATGTGTTCAGAAACGTGAAGGGTGATATAGTGATTAAAAAAAGTAATCGTCCAAGTCACTGTATTCTCAACAAAGACTTCTGTATATTTTTTTTTTTCTGTTTTGATATTAGGAACGGAACGGGAACAACCTTTGTAAACTATTATTGTAGCACTGAAATTAACAGCAGGGGGAATCCTTGGCACAGCACATATTATAAAAAAAAAAAACTTTTAACGTTAGAACTAGCATTTTATGTAATTTGGGAGAAGTACTGGCAAGGGTTTTCTTTCCAAAATACATAGATAACAAAGTATACAAGAAAAGAAAGAATCTACGAACAAGTGTTTCAGCTTAGTGTTTATTGCTTTGCTTGTTTGAGAATCAGTGTCAATCAACAACAATTAACAAGTGTCAGTTTCACTAACCGTAGGTAAAACTCAGTCCAGATGAATCTCCCATATTTCTGTTTTCTTTTATTTTCAAGTACCGGTATAGGTAAATAACTACAGATCCATACATCTGGAATGCACATGCAAATAAAGCAAGTCCAGTACATACGGGAGTGATTGATGACCTTGAGAACCATGCTGAAAATAAAGAAAGAAGAACTTCAGGTGGTTCTTCTACAAGTAATGCATTTTACTTACCTTCAATCATGTATCATCAATCTGTCAATAACATAGTCGACTATACTACAGTCTAGACTTCTAACAGTAACTTCAACTGGGTTCTAAGTGTTGCAATAGGCGCGGATATTCAGGATATATAGGCGCGGATATTCAGGATATGATAATGAGTGGACAAAACCATAGTTGTGTCACTTTATCCAGTATAAAGTAGGATTGAAGGCCATTTTATCCTGTGTATACCTGGACGTCAAGAGGGTGTCTATAGCCCCGCTACCCCCACAAGTCGAGATTGGCGTGTAACTATGCTCATATTCACCTGACTTCCCCTATATATAATATATATAGGGGAAGTCAGGTGAATATGAGCATTGTTAATGAAAATGCGATTGTATCTAAAAATGGTTTATTACAAAAGTTTCAAAATACGACTAAAAGTAAGAGATTCTTCCTTGAACAACGCTAGAAAGTACAGGGTTATACATACACTGGTTTCTGAGTAATGAAGAGGAAAGTCAGGTAGGTGTGCAGTGCTCATATTTCCCATGGTATAATGGTCATATGAACACTGCATATGGTATATATGAGCACCATTCGGTGTCAACAATACGTGCACACCCAATACAATTGAAAATGAACAAATAATAGTAGAATATACAAAAACAAAAAGTAATACAATTAAAGTTGACAATAATGAGCGAAAAAGAGCCACTCAGGCTCGTGAAACTGCGACGAATAAAAGTCTAAACCACAGTTTCAGTTTTGTCAAAAAAAAAAAAAAAGGACAAAAATAGACAATTAGACTTTCCTTCCTCAAAAGGGAGAAGAGTCTAATTGTCTACTTTTTGATAAAACTGAAATTGTGGCTTAGACTTTTGCATCGGAGGCCTTAAAAATAAATTCAAAAGTGAATTACATTAAAAAAAAAAAAGAACATAAACACTACATCTTAAAGTAGTTTACCTGAACTTGGGTGAGACAATATTCGCAAACAAAGAGGTCAGGGCACTGAATATTAACTTATAGGAGCATAGTACCAGTCATGGCAAAGATTACACCAGATCTATTGTTCCCCTTTGATAAAAAAAACTTTGGTAAACTATTTTTATATGAGCCAGTCTAGTAACTTTGGACTTCGGCCCCTTCACGATTCGCCCCTTAGCTATTGAAATCCAATCCACACCCATGTCCCTGCCAGGACTCGAACCCGGGACCTTCGAGCCGTTGACCTACTGCCGCAGACCGCACGGCCACCCTGCCGGCGTTCCCCTTTGGTGTCTTCACTAAACTTACTCTTACAAATATGACAAATACTATCACTCCTTGAAGACTTTGTGGATGCCTTTCTTCTTGTTTGCTGTGGCATTACTTGCTACTAGCGTTTCCCGAGTAGCCTGAAGGTCCAAGTTGAGGTTGAGGTTGCCATCCTCAAATTATTATGTCATTACAGAATTTCTGCTCTAGTTAATACCTGCAAAAGCTCCTCACGTTCATTTCTCAAATTATTTTCAGTAAAGTTGTACATGCTCATATTAAACTGAATTTAAAAGCTCATATTTTACCGACTGATAGTGTTTTTTTAATGCACTGTAGTTTGCAACTCTGTTTATAACAAAGAGGTGAACAAACGACTGGCGTTGTGTTCCTAGACGGAACTGACCATAAATCAAGTGATATATTTTATATAACGAATACCTCGTTGTAGCTTATTTTCTATTACCCTGATTTAACTATGGCTCAAAAAATGTACATTTTTTAATTGTACTTACCTCTAAACTTCTCGTTTATTACACAACACTAGCAGCACACTAGCTTGGGCTCCACTCTCGTCAACCATGAAACTCCAAACAAGGCTACCAACTTCGTTGTTTCGCTCTTGCGCAATGCACCTGGAAGATATGGGGGTATAAGCTTCGTGCTGCTCAAATTAAACTGAACTCCCCTATATATATTACGGCGGACCCGATGACAATCTACTACAGTGTGTGTGTAAAATGATAATGACACTAGGCTGAATTCTTTAAATGGAGAAAGCTCCATTTAAAGAAAAGGACTACACCAGCTGCAGAATCACTGAATTTTAAAAGCCCGTCGAGGCTACTGAACTCACAACTGCAAATTCGGTTTCCCCTACCTGTGGAGGTGCTAACCTTCGTTACAAGCAGACGGACACAGCAAAACTACAGTTTTTTGCGCTGGGAGGGGGAAGAGGTTTACTAGAAACGCTTGATTTTTAATAAAGATCCGATACAATTAATACATGCACCAAACTGCTACATCTTCATACAGACCATATCAAAAGTCACTACCTGTCTCGGGAGTTAGAGGGTGCTCGAAGAAAATACTTTAGATTTGGATTCAGAGATAGTGAAGGATTTAGCAATTTGGGGGCGCTGAGCTATTGACTCCCGTCCATGGGTTACAGATTCTGTTAGGGCCTCTGCTACGTATCCCCTGTGATGGCAAGGGTAACTGATTTACCTTTGGCGAGGCCCTGAACATCTGGGGCACTGAACTGCTGTCCCTTTAGACGCCCTTTAATCCTGTTCTGTTCACAAACCTTAATTTTCTTACTGTTTTTAATCTTGTAAGGTTTTGCATACACTAACTTCAAATTTGGGTTTTTAGAGACTTTGATTTATGAGGCCGTTAACGTAATAAACTCTTGCAGTTTTTTTTTTTTTTTTTGCACTATGTGCACTCAGCCTGTATGGCACACTAGCGCCTAAACAGAAGCAGGTAGAGAGAAACTGCTTTCAGATTTTAATTTTGAATCTTTAGGCGCTAGCGTGCCATTCAGACTGAGTATATATAGTGCAAAATTACCATAAAGGAAAGTTGTTGCCCTACAAAATTAATGGGACCTTATAAGTCAAGGTCTATGAAGTGTATTCTTCTAGCTCCCTTGATTTCCCGAGTGACTTTTGATACACCCTATAACCTTGTATTTCCTTGTGTAAATAACCACATAACAGCAAAGTTGTAATTCAATTTAAAAAGTTGTAAAAGAAAGATACTGAGCTAAGCATAGAAAATATCGTATTGCTACTTTCTTTTCTTTTCCAGAATCTTTCGCTTAGTAATTGACCTTTGGAGGGCTGGAAGAAAAAATGAATCATATGTCATGTGTTATTTTTCATCGTTCAGGGACATCCGAAACATTGAAAAATCGTAGATGCGTAATCCGAGACAGTTGACATTTCCTTGCATCAACTACCATACAAAGACCAGCACTTTCTTTTGTCCAGTAATAGTACACTAATATCGAATACTTTTTTTTTAACCATAAGATATTTTCTGTCATATAATAACATCTTTGACAATTCAATTTGCAGTTCATTATTCCTAAATTGATTTTATTTCATTCATAGGAAGGAGAACAGCACATCGTCACTATTTTGCAAAAAGGGTATAACTGACATTTTTCTAATTTTACAGAAGGAAAAATATGATCCATTTCGTATACAAATGCATGTTTCCAAAGCACCTATCCCGTTCGCTAGCTCTGTATTGGCTAGAATATAGTTAACTCCCATTTACGTAATTATGAGGACCCCATTTCTAGTTTACTGGTGCAATAATCTCGATTTTTGTCCAAAATGTCAGTTATCGCATTTTTGCAAATTGGTGACAATATATTCACGTCACTTCACTCTTTATTTTTTGGGGGGTAGTGATAACATACGGTGTTCATTAGTTAAGTAAGTTCACTGCTATTTGATTTAAGTCAGAAGTCAATTCCAGAGTTCGCAAATCGTAACATTCAGAAATCCCAAAGATTTCAGAATTCCGACTGTTTACTAGAAATTACCACATACTTCGAAAATGTTTAGAAAGTAACCTTAAAACCATGTGCTCAAATGTTTCCGTTGCATTATTAAATTTATGATGTATTGAAACTTTGAACATTTCAGTCACTTCTTATACTATTGACGAGTTTTGATACATGTTCATTTTCTGTACCCAACATGACTGGAAATAGCAGATGGTTTGTATGATCGTGGTCTGGCGAATACCAGGTGATAGTTGAATGCATGAGCAATACATTAAAGCAATCTGTTCTAATACTGTACCAACTTATTTTTTTTTTAATGTTGTATGCTTTGTTATTTGCTTGTCCATGAATGCTTTGTTATTAAACGTGTAAGTAAGCTGAGCCATTTTGCCATAAACTTGTGCATGGTGCTTGGCGCGTGTGTTTAGCCTCGGCGAACTGGAAAGTTTGGCGTGTGGCTTGTGTGTTCGGATGTCAAGTGTTTTGTTTTTCTTGGTATAGCTACATACATTCTTAACTTATCAGGGAGCGTGTGTGTGTAAAGAAGCGGAAGGGGACAGAATCGAGAGCGAGCGAGCGAGCAAAAAGAGAAAGAGAGATCAAGTTCAAAGTCCATTTTTGCAAAGTGACCATGAATAATTTTCATTTCCAATCCTAGCACATGCGTTCTCATGAAAGATTGCGAGACATATGCACAATGAAATGTGAAGTACTGTAGTTCTTTTGTAAACATCAAAAAGCAGTTAAGAGTGTAAGTTAGCAAAGAAAAATATTTTTTATTGACTCCGCAAGTCAATTAACTTCATGCCTGTAGACTGTCATGGATTTTAAAAATAGAACACGAAATATTGGATTAGCTTTTACCTACTTTCAGCTACCTCGAATTGGTTCATAAGTGGCTACAAATGTAATAAAACATTTTAAAAAAGTCAAGATTTAAATATATTAAATATACGTGCAATCATTGGTCTGTTGAAATATATTGATACACATTTGTCAAGTATGGAATATGTCCAACAGTTCCGAGTCTAATCTGATTGTGTTTTCAGATTGATTAAAGCATGAAGCTTGTGTATAATGCTCATGCGTTTTAACTTTACATTTTTAAATAACAAAACTCGAAGAATCAGAAATATTTTAAAGATGGAAAGGAAAGTTTAATAAGAATTTATAGAAGCAACCAAAAAATCAAATAGGTGTCCAAATTGAGACCAATGAAAACAACGCGGATTTGTCCCGGTGAGGGAAATAATCCCCCTCCCCCAACAACCAATTACTCTGTATTTTTTTTTTCAATTTTATGAAACACCTGATCTCTTACTGCCGAGCATTGACCTTGTTTGGTAATAAATACCTCTGCAGCAAGAGAATGCCGCCAAATCACTTTTACTTAGTTCTCATGACGTCACATGGTCAATCGAAAAGATGCCGGACTAGTAATGACAATTTCCAGGTTTACTGAGAACTACGAGAGCATATTCAGGAAATTGAAGTCCGGAATGCAATTTGACAGTTTCGGCCTGATGCAATCAAGAAATATTACGAACTTACCTGTATCACGAAAATAAATCCCTTTACCCTTCTTGCCGTTTACTTTAGACGCAAATTCTCTTTTTCAATCCTAATATCTGTCTGCTGTGTGATACTTTGTTGCAGAAACAAACAAATATAATTTTATGGTTCATTTTTGTTTTCTTTTCCCGTGAAAACAGACATTTAAAAGTACGCAGAATAAACTTTCTCTTCAAGCTCAGTAAGAGAAAAAATATTAGTTTCGACATTTCATTCAAAAAGTGGAAAATCGTTGAAATGTTTTCAGTGATATATACTTGCGTTATAAGTTCCTTATATTTCTGTTCTAACTTTTTTTTTTTTGTTTTCGTCTTTTGTGATTCTTCTTTATTCTCCTCCAGTGGACGTTTTCCTCTTTGCTGCCTTTTCTTTTACAGACAGACTTGGAGGAATGTGCTCCAATAAAGGTGATGGTAAAGAATAAGTGAGAGAAAGAGAAAGAAAGAAAGGGAAGGAGAGTGGGAAGTGGTGATGTAAAGAAAGAGAGAGGTGCTCGGGGTGTGAGACGTCTTCCTCCCCCCCCCCCCCCCCTACTCTTTCTGTTTGCTCTGTAACAGCCTTTTCCGTCATGTATTTATTTAAGGCAAGATCAGAGAAGTGAAATTTTTAAATCTTTTGTAATTTGCTACATCGTATTAAAGCGACTCAAGGCATCATTAAATCTTTCCATTATATCATCTCTCCTTTTTTTTTTCTTTGCCCTTCTCCCCCGACAGCGTTTTCCAACATCCTCAGCCCTTCTACATCAAGCAACTGCCTCTCTACCGCCCTCTTTCCCCCCTGTACTGGCTTAGTCTTGCACTTTTCATATAACACTTTTCCCAATTTTAAAATGAGGGCGCAATCTCTCCTCTCCTCCGCACCCTGTACCTAATGGCATAATACCGCCATTGGATTTTTACTCTTTTCCATAAACGCCGAGCAACCGTCGCTTTTGTTTTCCACTGTGCCTTTTTTTTTACCTCCTATTCTCATACCATTTTCTATCTTTTAAAAAAGCAGAAAGATATAAGAGAACTGAGGGAATGAGGAGAACTCTATGCTTTTCTTTACCAAATTCACACGTGTGTCGTAAAGTCTGGTACTTTCTGCATCCTTTAGTCTTTCCTAATTTTGGAAGAATCCTTCACAGCTGCATTTATTAGACTTGAGATGACGTTCAAAGAAAGGAAAAAACAAGGGACTGAGTTTAATGTAACTTCCCCTTTCAAACAAAAAAAAATCGGTTGTAGGAAGGGAGTCAGGAAGAATTTTTTGTGTGAGAGAAAAAAAAAAGCATGCAAATGAACCAATGCAAAAGCACGGATATATGGCTCCTTTTTTGCCATTAATTCAATCTAATAGCGTTAAACAAGTACAAGGAAGCCATTTCACCGGCGTCAATTGGGAAGTACGTCATATCTTGCTTCCAGGCTGTTGCAATGGCCCGTTCTTGGTTGATGACTTGTAGGGTTGGAAGTGGTGGTGGTGGTGGGGGTGTTGGAAAATTTTCACGGAAGGAAGGGAGAGTGAAAATGAGTGTAGCTTAAAGAATAAGCGAAATCTGTTTCATTTTTCACGGGGAAAAATTTCTCTTCCGTCCCTTCTTTCTTGCGTTTTGCTCTTTCTAAGTACTGTTTCTTTTTCTTCTTTTAAGAGAACCTCCCTTGCTCAGAAATAACAGTCATTAATATAAGTAATTATATGCTCATTAGTTAATTATTACTGACACATAAATTAAACTTTAAGATTATGATGGTAATTTTAATTGCAAGAGATAGAGGAGGAACTCCTCTATCTTTTTTTGTGTGCTTCTCATTTTTATGTTCCCCTAATGAAGTATATTGTGGGTAATTTTGAATTCGTGTTGAAAATCTAAGAGTTCTTTCTATGTCAAAAGTGTTAGAGAATATACATGCTTGTTTTCAAGTCATGATGATGGACCACACCACATCTTTTACTCTGTTAGTGCTGGAAGTGGGTTGAAAACAGTAAGGGAACGGTTGCAGAAGTGAGCTAGAAAAGGTAAGGATATGCTTTCACCTAGTGCAAGGCAACCTTTCGGTAGCCTCAACTAGTGGCGGCAATTGCCAATTGAAATAAAAGGCAAGCTTCCATTAATAAAAGGGTAGGGGTACACCAAATCCAAAATCCAAAATTAAGGGCACGGTGTGCCTGCTCGTGCCCCCACTTCGAGCACTGCTTTGAGTGTTACTGCAGAGTTGTTGTATCACTCTCTTGGCTGCGACGGGATTTGCTTCTAAAAAGATTTTTTTTTGCGTTGTTCAATGTTCAAATACCGTAGTACTTAAAGGAAGATATATTTATTCTTTCGAAATCACAAGAAATAAGGCAGAAATATTTAGTGTTCCTGCAAGCTTTTATTATTATAAGATGCTGTAGCTATAGCTACAAAGTAAATCCATAGTGCTGTATCACACACGCTACCAGTTTTATGTTTAAATACTTAGAAAATGACAAGACACTTAAAATTGTTCCAAAGCAAACTAGTACGTAGGCCATATTTCTTTACTTTTCTTAAGTTATTCACTTATTTACACATTGCCAATTCTATGCTTTTCTGAAGGAAAAAAAAAACAAAAAACAATCGACTTTAGCACCAGATATAAAGTTTGGAATCATTGAAAGACCTGGCGATCCACTGTGTGGTAGTGAGTTTGTATTAGGTAACATGGGGTTGAGAAGAATCAGGCCTGCTCACTTTGTTGTCAGGTCAGAGTTTGCAGATTTCTTTGGGTTGACGTTTACAAGAAAGTGTTTTCTTGAAATAGCAGCACTTTTGAAAAATTCGTCACATTATTTGTGAAACCAGACGTTTTCAGCATTCAAAAAAAAAAAAAAAAAAACTATAATCATTTGAAATTTTCATTATGCAATCCGACTTAACTCCTACTTCCGATACTAGAACTGAGCACAAATAAACCTGCATAATATATTAGCATCACCGTTATTATTTTCTGATTTAATTCGTGTTGTGTACCAAATACATTTTGCTCAAATTTGCATCTATACGAAATGTTACAGAGGAGCAATGGTGAATCTGTTCTATGCTTTGTGAATCTGTTATATTAAGTTGAATAATTTTTGTGACTAAAATTTATTTTTGTGTGTAATGGGGTAGGAAAAGCTGTCCACACAGCATAGAGGAATATTCTGAATGCTTATCAATCCTCCACTTAATTGCTGATTTTGGCTTTTGTTTGAGTTTGAATTTTGTTTTTAAGGCCTTTAAGCAACTTCATTTTGTTTCATTGACTAATTAAATCTTAACTAATATAATAAATTATATTATCAGATGGCACATAATATGTGAAATTTGCTGTTGAAACTAATTTAATGACTAGAAGTAAGAATGTAACAAATTTGAATTTTTCATTTTGTATTGAAGATCTTTAGGCAACTTCGGCTTAAGTCGAGACTGTAACAACTATCGCGTGTTGGTTTAGACCTTAAATCACATCCAAGCATAGATATTTCGTTGCTGTAAAAAATGTCTTTTTTTACGTATGTACTATCCACTTGTTTAAGTAAAAATATTTACATTACAAAGTTCTAAGACAGGAACATGATTCCGTTGCGACAAAAGATGATTTTTGACCCAGTATGGTCGGTGGAACCAAGAACTGCTGGAAGTCGAAGACATTACACGCATTTGTTGGGCAGATGTGATGTACTGTTGAACCAACAGCACCTGGCTCAACGCATCGCAGTTGAACATAAAAGGGGTAGTCTACAAAACTTTCTGTTTATACCTATCATATAGAGCCAAAACGAATAGGTTAATTAATGTCAAAAGGCCATGCTGCTCACTCTTTTTACAAACTCAACCACACACCTTGTCCATACTGTTTTATGCTGCAGACCAAGACGTGCTTGAAGTCGCATTTGCGAAAAGCAGGTGTAGCCTGGGACTGCTTTACTAAGTTATTTTTGCCATGTGCTCAGGAAAATGAAGGTCAAATGAACAGGCAATGACGCTCGTTTTGTTCTGGGAAAAGGGGAGGGGAAAGTAACCTAGTAAACCTCAACCTGTACATCTAGAGATATCCGGAGGAAGGATATTAATATTCCAATTTGATGATGACAAAAATAAATTGTGTACTGCCAGGAGACAGCTCTATGATATGAAAGCTGTAGGGTAGGTGAACCAATGCTGGTTTTTCATTCCCTTTTGTTGGCTGAAGATTATTTTCTATGAAGGGAGCGTACAATTTAACGAATCACTAACTTCTTGTTATTAGTGGAAAGATTAGAGGAAAGATTTTTTGTTATTTTATTATGAGTTTAGCCTAATAAGACTTTCATAGAGAAAGCCAATTTATGCATGATCCTAACGTTCCTTTTTACATAACATTTAATTGTATGGCACAATGAACTCGAGATAATTTTCATTTTTTTTTTGTCAGATATTTTAGTATTTAATCCAAAAATACAAATCTATGATCAAATACGGAGGCAAGACACAAAATACCCGTATACCCACCTTAATTCCAAGAGATTGATAGAAGAACAGAGCTGAAACGTGTCACCGGATCAAGTTTTGTGGCCTGGCCTGGCCTGACCCGGAACAGTTTTTAATTATTTCCTTATTATACTCTTTTGCGTTTGAATAGTATTTCTTTTGGGAGTGGCTGGGAACGGGGAGTATACCCCATAACCCCGCTCAAAAAAAGGCGTGGAAAAGTTCCTATAGCAATAGTAGTAAATAACATGGAAATAGTTTCATATCCTCGAAAAGAACAAAAATACCCCCCTCCCCCTCGCTCGGAAAGAGTATTCTAAAAGAATTTGTGAATCACACAAATTATAATATTGATTAATTAAATCCACCGGGTCAAATCGAGTCAAGACAGGGTCACCGGGTTAAGATTCCATCATCGAGTCGCCAAGCCACACGGGCAGTCTGGTCATTGGGGTCAAGACCATATTAACCGAGTCTTTCGGGTCAAGTTTCAATTTCAGTTCTGGAATAGACAAGTGCAATAGTGATTAGTAGAGTGCGGTTCGGTATGCACAAAAACTTACGCATCGAAAAAGATTAAGAATATGCACTTAATATATGCATGGTTGTCCTCCAATGGCCTGTAGACCGATCAACATATCGGCTCAAATCTAGTACGAATTTTCCTTAACGCTCTAGGAAAAAGCTACGGAAGGTCTCGAACCTTTTTAGCATCTTGAAAATTTCGAGTCGGTTCGGTAGTGCAGTGGTCCTTCGTGTGTAAGGTCCTCGGTTCCCGTAAAGGAAAAGTTGTTATTTTCATACACAATATTTCGAGGTTTGGATTCCACTTAAAACTGTAAGATCTGCCCTATACATTGCTGAAAAGGATGTTAAGCCGAATACTTCACCGTGATTTTAAATATTTTCTAAAAGCTTCTATTTCCTGTCTGCATTGACACCCCCCTCCCTCCCCGAAAGTAAAAAAAAGATGGATTTTAACATCCTTATGCAACAGCGAGGTTATAAAGGACGGGACCTACTACCTACATCTCTACTCGGTTTGCGCCCGAGAGAAATTTTGTGTGGCCCTCCAGGAATCGAACCCTGGACCCCTTGATTACAAGGCGAAGGGAGAGTCTACCGACTCATCCACAGATGACACCCCTCCCTGAAAGCATGCCTGAAAGAAACACCGAAGTAAACCACCAGAAAAGCCCGTGAAACGGCGGACCCGTACTGTTTTATAATATCTTACAACTTTGAGTTTCCACCCCAGTCGATTTTTCATAAGGAAGGGACAGCTTGAACTTGTGTGTCCTTGGAAATTCCTCACAGATCTAGAAACCGATAAGAAGTTATTTTCATACCTTGGGTTTCCCCAGTCACTGTCAGAAGACTGAAAATTACTTTTTACATCTGAAATTCGAGAGTCAAGTAACCATCCAATAGTTATTTCATTTGTATTTCTCACAAATATGCCTGTATGCAACAACGTCTTCAATATGCACTATTCTTCAAAATATGAAATTATATGCACTATACAACTTCGTATTTAAACCCCTAGACGCCTAAAATAAACTTTAACCATGTAAGCATATCAATATTATATCAGAAAAATAACATGAAAATATGCAAAAATCCGCACTCTAGTGATTGGTATTCTGCGCGGGAGATAGGTTAATGAATTCCAAGGTCGCTGGGTAGGATTAACCGATGGTGGTTTAATATTGACTTTCATCGGGTGCAGATGACAACTTACGGTTTAAAGTGGTGCGGAACCATTTCATTCAATGTGCCCTCGCTGGATTACAAGGTCAACGAGGACGCTAGGTAGGTACAAAAATCTCACATGATTTCGAAATCAATTCATAGCGTATCAGCATTGAGTAAATATGGAGGAGATATATACTCAATGGTATCAGTCATCATTTAACAGTCGAACTTGGAAGTAATGAACTAATATGGGATGTTTATGATAGAATTGCATAGGAGGAGAAAGTTGTGCATTAAAGAGCAAGTTGACTGCGAAGTATACTGACATGTGAAACAGGAGTCTATGAGCTTTCTCTTCTTTTCCTGTCTTTTCTTTCATTTTTTCCTGGTTCGTTGTTTTTTTCATATCTCTTCACTATGTCTTCTCGAAAAGAGAATAAAAAAAAGACCGCTCTTCTCAGATGCCAGCCTGTATCTGGCTCTGCGAATGCAAACAGATGCCAGATGCTTTCCTCGTCCCGTCCACCTGTTTTCAGTTCCCTGCCTGCGCCTGTGAGAACAGTAATTGAAAAGTGTATAGCGTGAAAAGAATTTTATTTCTTATTTCGTTTTGTTTCTTCTTCGTCTGAGTTCCGCTATTTTTTTTTTTCTTTTGCTCCTCGAACTCTTCTTTACCAATATTTGATCAACACTATTACTTCTCGCGCGCAAAATACAAATATGCATATTCAAACATCAAATGAGTTAGTCAATTGTATTTGAAAATTCATCTCTATATTATGACTTTTCTTTCTTTTTAGCATTTTCCTGTACAAATATGAGGGAGAGTGAGTGAGATTAAGTGGGCTGGTTTAAGAAAATTTTCGTTTATGACAAAGTTACTGCGAAATCTCTAAATGAGTTCTAGAATTATTTTCTGAATTTGAATGTGTACATTGTATCTTGTACCCAACGACACAAGCTCATTTTTTTTTTTTTTTTAATTCTAAGACTAAAGTGCTCCGTAAATGTTTCCGCTCATGGCTAGCATATGAGTACTTAAGAACTAATCCAAACTCCTTGGTTCAACACTTCTATAGTCCATATAGCCTCCACGTGATTTTCGTTCAAGGAGGGTGTGTCACAGGATCAGTGCAAGAAAATACTATCGCGTCTATTTGTTCGTTGCCCTCTGCTTCTTAATTCGATTATCTACCCGGTTGGCATCACTGAGCTATATCAAAATTAAAAGTCCACATCATACATCGAATCTAGGACAGCTTGCACCGAAGGCGACAGTATTGATGTGATGACATTGGAATGTTTTTAAAATAACTATTCCTTCACTTGCGTCAAGGTGCCAGCTACGATACGTGACAATTTATGATTTCACGTGGCACTCACCAGTTCATTTTGAAGACCTGTATTCTGGATTGATCTCTTTTGCGAGAGAACTGTTTTTCAGTCTGTTTCAGTTTCGTTGCAGCTAATCAATATGTACTTCTGTAACTGTATTCTTACTTTGTGTGTGTGTGTGTGTGGGATTGACAGAGGGAGAGAGAGAGAGAGAGAGAACTATATGAATAAGTGACTTAGTGAAACGAGAAGAACAGTGAAATTTTTAAACTACATAAACTCTGCTTTAAAACTCATTGGTGTGGAAATAGCAGTTTATTTAGTGTTTATAATGTTTTACTTGTGTTTATAGGGTTATTTTAGCTACTACAATTATGTGTTGTTTGTTCTTTACAGGTAAGTGGATGACGTCTAGCGGTCGTCTCATTGCTGAAACGCTGTATTACAAGTAAGGTAACCTTCCATGTCCTTCAAGAAATTCTGAAATGGTATAGTGAGTTAAAACTCACGAATTATAATTATTTTTATGTCAGATTTATTTACCAACAAGGTGTCAGTGTCATAAAGAAACTTAATAAGAATTGGGTAATAAAAATATAGGCATATATGCTAATGTATGATTGTGAATATTTCTACTATATAACATGTTGTTATACATCATATGAATTTTGAATTTTTGGTGGTGGTGAGTTCAGTGTTGCCATTTTAGCGATGTTGTAGCTAAAACCAGCTACTTTGAATTCTCACCTAGCTATAAAAGAGTGTGCATAGGATTTTTGTGCATGCTTTAGCGATAAACACGCCTCATTCTAACATTGGTAAGATATGGTTTTTAGGTACTTTTAGATTGCTGTTTAGCTATTTTCGAGTTATCATTGTTGGCAACACCGGTGGTGATGATATTGAAATCTGTGGAAAATAGACGTTTGGAGAAGATTTTGATGCACCAGTCCATTCTATTTCGTATTTGCGTTTTCTACCTTGACATTTCTACAAGGTATTTGAATTCTACATTATTCAAATCAACTATTAACAAATTACCCATTGAGCACCAGACATATCCTTGTCGCAGTCTTTCAGCTCGTGTATTTTCCAGTTTGCAACATTGTCTTCTATGCTTCACGTATTTTGTTTATCAGTACTATTGAATACCAAATATTTCAAAATACTGTTGTCATGCTTTTTGAGAAAATTGTAACTTTATACCGGATTGGCAACACTATTGCCATAATGACCGCACATTGTAGCTTATTATATCCGTTCTATTAATACACATCGACATCCACCAATAGATTTTCTTCCCTGTGTTATTTCTGTTTATTGAGAAAATTGAATTATCTACCTTGGAATCATTATCTCAGGATTGAAGTTTGAAACTGTTTATCTCGAAGCCGACTATTTTTTTTTTTTACCATGTTTACATTTTGATCAGCATCGTCGTCTAGAATATTCCATTTCATTCATGGACAAGGGTTTTGAAACACCCTGTATTTATTTATGGGCTTAAAAAATTGTAAAATTAAAATAAGTAATTATGATACAACTAATAAGATATAAATTGAACTGCAACTAGATGATTTGCACTTTAAGACAATTTTTTAAATCGAAAATACCTTTCCTGAAAATATCTGAAGTCCGCAAAAGTAAGAAGGGTATGAGGAATATAAATCAAGAGGAATTCTTTTCAGCAATCCTGGAAAACTACATGATAGATAAATAAACGCGATTAAACTTTCTGCTGTTTGTGACACTTCTCTGTTTCTCTTTCAGATGAGAAATTCGAAACCTAGTTTTCTTGTCAGGAAATGAAAGAACGGTTGAAGGTAATGAAATGAAAAGAATACCTCCTTTATGAAATAGCGTGAATGAAGAGATTTAAAATGAAGAAAAGAATAAAAAAAAACACTAACAACGAAGCGAGAATAATTCGAAGAGGTACAAATTACGTTACGCGGGCGAAGATTATGAAGGAGAACTTGGGTTAATGAAGTTTGTGGTAAATGAAGATAAATGAAAGCGCGATTGGATTATCTAGAAATAAAACACAAGCTACGTTCTAAATATATTTAAGATATGGAAGGAGAGTAAAAGAGGAGTTCTAGTAGAGAACACAATACTACTGTTTATACTTGAGGTGTAGCATTGATAAAATATTGAGTCTAAAGTGTAAGAAATTAAGTGCCTTTCGTGCTTCAGTAATACCAATTCGATACCACACGATATATCGTATAACACATCGTACTACGTACATACAATGAAATGTTGATGTAACATACGTCATTAAGGGTGTATGGTGTATCTTGCATTCTATACGAAGCGTCATTTTGAAACTGTATTATAATTCTAAACATACGCCGAGCAGGATGTAACTTGCGTATAGGCATTGTACGGATTCATGATTCTTACAGAATTATATTGCTTTTAGTGAACGAAAAATGTGTTGCGAACATTGCATGAAGCTGAAATTTAGTCCAACAATACGAGAATATACCGTACAGGTATTTAAATCTGAACTCTTAATATTCGATTTAAGATGAACTACATTTCAGCCTCACCTTATAGTATATACAACTCTTTTTATATATGAGGGAGGATAAATCACATGAAAAAGTGCTTTCGAACATAAAATCGCAGCTTTAGAACAATATAAAATATTATTATAACATCACTTTAACTGTAGTAACACATGATGTTCCGTTCATTAGAAGATTTCAAGGTAGATGCAAAGACATAAGTGCTGTTATCTATAGTTTACGAAGTTAAATTCATATTTATGCTATAATCCAGCGTTTCTCAACCTTTTTCATGCCGCGACCTCCTTTTACCATGTCTTCTGGCCGGCCGGCGACTCCCAGAAGTACTTTTCTTGTGTATAATGAGCGGTTTCGTTCCACTTTGTATGTGTGTTGAAGCCTTCAGGAGGCTATTTAATACACACACAACCAGCGACCCCCACATTGAGAAGCTATGCTACAACCCATTACACAGTGCATGTAATTTACTCCTTATACAGATGTAACGTACTTTCTTACTAATAGTACATGCACTATTCGACGTCTGATAATCTCTTTAAACATCTGATAATTTCAGTCGACAGTCAATTTCAGTTTGGCAAAATCTGGATTGTTCTGGACAAGACAGTTTTTCTTACTAATTGGATAGAAATATTATCCACAATTATACTGTACATTGTGATTAAGGAATAAGGATAGTGTTAATATATCCTCGAAAACATGATTATTTTGATTGTTTAAGAATTCTTTGGGATACAGCTATTCAATTAACTGAATTTGATACAAAAGCTTAGACGTACGTATCTTGTTGACATTTATATTTTCTTTTTACCCTGTGCTCCTCTCCGCAGGGTTACAAAATTATTTTTCACTGTGTGCGTTATCCTAAATTACATGATGATTCTTTGAGCCAATGTTACTTGATGGTTAATTACCTCTGAGTTTGCTCTGAAAAGTGCTATTCGTCACTAGTAAAATTCAGAGGCTTAATACGGAAAATAATAGAAAAATGGCTGTACATTATATCTTGAAATTTTAACTGTAATAGTTTCATAGGTTGATGTATATGCAAAACAAAAATTTGATTTGGATAGCTTAAGCCATTCTCAAGATATAAGGATTTTATTTTTGTATGATACCATTAAAAAAAATCCAGTTCGGTAGGGGTGCGTTCACAGTAACCGGGCTTTCATTGCAGTCGGTCGATGGGCAGAAAAGAATTAGGGCTTACTCCTTTTCTTTTTAAAGAAATAGTTTCGAAATCAGTTCATTTACGACAGCTTTCCAAGTTTTTATGTAATATTAGAAAACAATTTTAGAAAATAAATTTTTGATTCCTTTGAAATTCAGCATGTTTTAGTTTCTACATTATTTTAGGACCAGATAATCGTCTTATGGACACTTAACCTAACCTTTTGCATAATATTAATCTCGTAGGTACAGAACTTCATATGCAGATGTCTTACTTATTCACCAGAATCAGAAAAGAAAAGCTGGGTGGACATAATGATATATCTAATCCATATCAATGTTTACGTGCTGTCGGATACAACTTAGGAATGCCCAGAATATTTACAGAAGTTGGTTGCGGGAGAGTTCATCTACAACCATTTCATAGTACTTGATAGTAATGCTAGTAGCTATGTCTGCCTGGTAGGAGCTTTTCTTTTGTTATCAGAGAAGCTTCTTAATCTGGATAAACGTCACCTGTAGTGTCACTAATTCGAGATTAGTATGGAAGGACTGCGGACTTAACAGCTCAATCAATAATGAAGAGATCTGCTGCTGCCATGTGTTTCGAGATGGATGCTAAAAAGAGAGAGAGATAGAGGGGGGTGGAAAAAGACAAAAAGAAAGAGGAAAAGAGGCGGGCAGGAGAAAGAAAACCTTCACACTTAATCCGGCTTAGTTAGTGAGGTGTGGGTATTCCAGTGACGTCACTCATTAAAGCCGGATTAACGGGAACGTGAGTAAAGTAGTCAGGTAAGAGAAAGAGAGAGAGACATGTCTTAATTTTTTTTCAAGAGAAACTTGCAATTTTCTTTCTCTATTTTTACTTTAGTAAGAGAGTGGAGAGGGAGCAGGAAAATTGTATACACAGTGACAGAGGCGATATAGGGAGTTCTCGTCCCCAAACCAACAAAAAAAAAAAAGCTTTTCTTTCCCTTAGGGACTTTTTTCTTCCGAGGATTGTGCTCGAAATAAAATTAGGTTTAATGAACTTCAATTATAAGCACGGTTTTCTAGGAAGTAAACACAGTGTAAAAAAAAAAAAAAAAAAAGTTTACTTCTACAAAGTTTCCAGAGATGAGTGAAGTTTTGACTACTTGTGTACACTTTAAATGCGCAAAGAAATAAACAAACAATTTTCACAAGTTAGAGTAAGTAGTGTAGATTGGGGTAATTGTGAACAGGAGTATTTGTGAACACCAAAGCAGAAAAAAATATGTGATGGAGTGCAAGTGGAGTTTGTGCGTGGGGCAGAAGAGTAGATGTTACGTGAAGCCTGTGATCAATCTTTCACAGCTCTCCATTGAAATGTCTTCAACTGCTTACCGGTCTAGTGAAACCTTGCAAAAAATTGGAACACCCAAGATTGAGTGTTTCTGAAAAGGTGATTATTTGTTGTGAACTAAACTTCGCATCCA
>JAGDQP010025414.1:16030-26931 GCA_022664845.1 Lepisma saccharinum | reverse complement strand
GAAACAATTTTGGAAGGATTTTATAGGGAAAATTTACTTATTTTAGGTGATTTTAATGCTAAGTCCCCGCTCTGGCACTGCCCTGGAACAGATGGAAATGGGGAGAAGTATGAAGACATAATTAACCAATACCAACTCCTAGTCCATAATAAAGAAGATCAGCCACCGACATTCCAGGCAGGGCAGGGGCGGAGAGTAACATAGATATAACGATGACAAAAGGTAATATACATAGGAATATACACGAGTGGCGTGTTTCGTAACACGCAACGACGAGCCAGCACGGCGTCATTAGCTTTTATATTAACTTTACACAAGACAAAAATAACAGCAACGAACAAGAAGAATCCAATAAATTAAATTATAGTACGAAAAAACTAAACTACACTAAATTAATGAACAAATTCGAACTACCTGAGATCGAACGGGATGTGGATCTGGATGACATCGCAAAGAAGATTGAGAAAGTTACGCAAAAAGCAATCGTAAGTGTCGCGCCAAAAACAAATAAAACTAACAACAGGAAACCTTTCTGGACTCAAAAATTAGATAGACTTAAACGGAGACTAAAAGCAAGTAGAAAAAGTTATAAAGCAGCCAGGGACCACGAACTGAAAATACAAAGATTAAATAAATATCGGCAAATAAAACAAGAATTTGAAATAGAACTATTTGAAAACAAAAAGAAGACCGACCTGGGGAAAGTTCGTGGACGAAAACCTATGCAAGGACATTTGGGGTATGCCTTACAAGATAGTAATGCAAAAAATAAAAACAAAAAGGGTAATGAATACATTAAAAAAAGACGATGGAACGTTTACAATGAATTGGCAGCAAACCATGGAGCTAATCTTTACTAAATTATTTCCAGATGATAGCGAAGACAACGACAACGAGGAGCACTCAAGAATGAGACAAGAAGTAAGGCAACCCCCAGAAGCAGGTGAAGAACAAGAACTACCAACTATAACCAATGAAGAAATAAAGGCCGCACTAAAGTCACTAAAAGCAAACAAAGCACCGGGTCCAGACGGAATTAAGAACGAAATCTACAAATCTTTAGCGGAATTTTGGGCGCCATATTTAGCAAAATTATACAATGAATGCCTACGTCAAGGAAGATACCCAGAAATATGGAAAAAAGCAAACCTAATTATTTTGTATAAGGGACAGGATAAGCCGAAGACGAATCCCAAATCATACAGACCTATCTGCTTGCTTAACGTAATCAGCAAAATTTTTGAAAAAGTATTAATTAACAGAATTAATGACAAAAGAGAAAACCTAGAACACTGTAACCTACAATATGGCTTTCGTCGGGGAAGATCCACTGAAGATTCAATCAATGAGTTTTGCGAGGCAGTAAATAGATTAAAGCAGGATAATTGCAAATATGTCATGGGAGTCTTCTTTGACATTGCCGGCGCATTTGATAACGTGTGGTGGCCATCAGTTTTGAGGGAATTGAAAAACATTCGGGTTCATCCAAACGTGTGGAAAACAATAAAAGATTACTTCCAAAACAGAACAATAGAAATAGATACGGCTGATGGCGTCGTGAGAAAGGCTCCGACTAAAGGATGCCCGCAGGGCTCAGTGCTGGGGCCGATTGTGTGGGATGTGATGTTTTAGCCATGTCTGGAACTGCTAAACGGACTGGAAGAAGTGGAACGGATCGTGGGATATGCGGACGATCTGGCGGTCGTAATAAAGGGCAAAAGCAGGCAAGATCTACAAGATAAAGCAAATCATATTATTGGAAGAATGACATCGTGGTGCGAGAACAATAAACTATTAATATCAGCAGAAAAAACGAAATATGTAATATTTAAGGGTAAACTGAATTTCAATAGGGGACCAATAATGAAGATAGAAGGGAAAACAATTAAAAGAGAAAAAGAAATAAAATATCTAAGTGTGCTACTCGATGAAAAGTTAAATTTTAGATCCCATGTGACTACAATAAAAAATAAAGCTATTAAAATATCACATAAAATTGTAAATATCGCTACCAACGACTATAGAATACCAATCAATATCATACGAATGTACCACGATGTCATAATTCGCTCCGTTGTTGGATATGCCGCCAGCGCCTGGTGCCACCGGATGGATGATATAAGACAAATACAAATTATCAACAGATCTCAAAGACAAATCTTACTCCGTCTTACAGGAGCCTATAGAACCACTCCGGTGGAGGCACTCCAGGTGGCGACCGCGACAATGCCCATGCATCTTCAAATTAAAAGGATGTGAGCCGCGTACTGGTTAAAGAAAGAAGAGGAGATAAAATTATGAACGTCTTACATCAGGCAGCAGAAAGCAAGGGAGAAATTCAAGAAATACTTACCAGTGCGTGGCAAAGATTCTGGAATGAAACATCTAAGGCTAGAAGAGTGTTCAGCATGTTTCCGGACGTGGCGGAGAGGGCAAACATGAACCTAGAACTGGAAGGAGGTCTACTGCATTTCGTTACCGGTCATGGGCCCTACCGTCAGAGACTGAAGGATTTGAAACTAGTTGAAGATAATATGTGCCACGCCTGCGGGGTGATTGCGTCCCCGGACCACGTGGTCCTCAGATGTAGAGAAACAGAAGAACTGGTTAGAGACCAAAGAGCCCTTCTGGGGGAGAGACCCGTCACAGAGGTTCTGAGAAGACCAGAACTGGTGACGGTCCTCCGGGAGACGGCAGATAAAGTGTCTGCATTTTATAGGAAAAGATACCTGTCCGGGAGACGCGCTCTGGGGCGTGGCGATCCGTAAAATACTTCATAAATGCTACATCTAGCGAGACATGACCGGACTGTGCAGGCAAACAGGCGCGAGCGATCGGGGCAACCGCGGCAACCGCGATAAAAAGGATTTTCACAGAACGGTGAAAATCAGGGAAAATTCACTATAATAGCAAAACGTCTGCTACTAAAAGTAATAACAAATATATCGAGAAAGAAAATAACTACCTTCAAGAAAAATGAAAACATCAGCATCAATGTGGTGTTACTGGAACTCCAGCAACAAAGAGTGCCTCGCCTGGAACTCCGGTGAGAGACACTCGATTAGTGTGACAGTGTAAGTGTGTATATGGTGGAGGGAACCAGGCTTGATTATAGTGTTATATTTGGTGGAATAAACAACGAATTAACAAACAGACTAAAAGTTGCGGAAGCCGCAACCTGAGGTCAAACAGCGCTTATAATACCTTCGTGTGAATGTGTGCGAGTGAATGTGTTTAAATGAAACATATGGGGAGTAGAGAAGAATGAAGAGGAAAGGAGAGTGCGGTGAACTACCAGGAAGCAAGACCTTCCAAAAAGGAAGAAAGAAACCATACTCTTCTGTTCATCTCCCCCAATGGCTCAAAATGTGAACGATGAAGAACAAGAAAGAAGAAGAAGGTAGGCCAACCTTGTGACGAGAGGAGGATGCAGCCCAGAGGGAAGACACAATACCCAAGGAACGCAGAATCTAACCTTTTTATTCTAATCTCGTTACAGGGGAAGCAGAAGAAGAAGAAGCCATATTTAAGTTTATGTTGTGTCGTCCTGTTTTGTCCTGTCTGTGTCTTTATGTGTTGTATGTGTTTTGTACAAAAAGAAAATAAAGTAGGTAGGGACCCCTCCCATGTAAATGTTCCATCAGATTAGGAACATAGACCAGGAGAACATTCTGGATGCCTGGTCATAAGTCCATCCCGCAACACCAGCTGTCTCAACAGGTGGAACATAGGAAATTCTTGGAATGCCGGAATTCCGGCAATCCAACAATCTCTAGGGATAAGCCTGCCCCAGGCTGATAAGTACAAATATGTGCCTGATGCGCGTCCTTGAAAGTGCACAACTCAACCTGTGCAATGGATGCAAAGAGGCAGGGGTGGTAAGGCGGGACTCCCAATAAAAAAAACCTGTCACCTCGCGCCAAGTTCTTTGTTCCTGTTACAGGCTGTCACCAAGGAACTTGGCTAATCCGTCTCCCAATTTCACACATTTTTAGGGCTAAAGAACTTGGCTCCACCTTTTGCACCTCTGGTGTTTTTGTTCGGATTTACTTTACTCCAGTTATAAAATAGGGTACCTGGAAGTTCTTTACTGTGGTCAAGTTAAGCCCTCAAATGTAAATTACGATATAATGCATCCTAGGGTTATAAAGAAAAGAAATATACTAGGGCTGTCAAAAATATCGTTAAACCGAAATCGGTATCGGTATTTTGGAATACTGAAACTTCCGTATCACCCATACCGAAATATCGATATACCGAAAATACAAAAATACCCACCGAAAACACCGAAATACTGATAATACCGAAAAACCGATAATACAGAAATATCAAAATACCGATAATGCCGAAATATCAAAATGCCGATAACACCGAAAATACCGAAATATCGATATACTGACCAGCAAGCCAAATGCCGACCCCGATGGCGGCTCGACGAACTGGTATAGTTCGTTAGTGGTTGGCGCCAAAGACGTATTTAGGGGGTGGGTCAGGGGAGTCCGGACCCCCTCAAACTCACAGTTTCATGGGAAAAAGTATAACTTCAGGCATAATTAATTATACATACTACACTGTATGCCCAGACACACTTTACATCTCCCCAGAAGTCTTTGGACCCCTTCTAAAACCAAATTCTGGATACGTGACTGGTCGGCGCGATTCATAATTTGGGATTGATCGTTGGGCCCTTTTCCGAAGCGACGTCGGTGTCACGGGCCATCTTCCGGGACGACGTCGGGATCAGCATAGAGGCGTAACCCCACCGAAAACCTAACCCGCCGAAGTCGGCTTCTGGTCGGGATTTTTCAAAATCCGAAGTTGGCTCGCTCGCCGCCGAGCTTCGCCGACCAAATGAGGACGTCGGGCTTACGTCTTCTGGCTTGATCGGGGAATACCGAACATTATAAATATACATAACAATATCGGAATATTGAAATACTAAATTCCTGTGAAATTCTGAGAAAAAATACTAATTACGTATATAGAGGAAGTAGCACGGCAGAGCTGAAACCAGGTAAGTTTCGGTGACCCGGTCTGACCAGTATATACGTGATGCGGTTTAAAACTTGACCCGATTAACCCGGTCTGAGAAGAATGAGCTCCAGTTTCGTAATTTGCGTGCTCTGGGGGTAACACCTGCTATCTCGGTCTCGCCTGAAACTCAAGGAAATAATCAAATACTCTACTTTGTTCTTCGGGTGAGTTGATCTATATTAGGTCACCGGCTCAGGCCGGGTCCCAAGCATAGACCCGCTTCCAAAACATGACGTATAATCAACATTATCACAATCCGGATCTGCGTTTCGGATATTCGGATATTTGGAACATTGTCACATGATCATAGTCTTTAATAATTCGTTCAGAGTGCCCACAAAATTTGTGAACTTAAATATCATGACATTTCCTGACCAGATTTTTAAAACATTCCTGATTCTCAGACTATCCAATTTTAACTTTTGCAAAACATTTTGTTTTCTTTTACATGCAGGCTTCACCAGCTCATCTCTCACCTGAGTAGCAACGTTTAAGATTTTATTACTTCATTTACAATAAAATTAAAGGAACAAAGATTTTACTAAAATATTTTGCAAATGTATTGAGTAAAATAATCCAAATTTACATGTTTCCGTCATGAACATGTTATGTAAGTCAAGTCAAAGAAAATGCTAACAACTACAACATACGTCTATAAATATAAGCAATGAATATTAGACTATTGCAATAATTAAACAATATCACCAGAACGAAAACACAAGTTTCAACCATATCAACAGATGTTAATTTTGAAACTTCCTCAAAAGTTTGTTTTTCTAAAAAAATTCTAGCTCCGTTTCAGATTCTTCTCTCAACTTATTTTGCTCATCTTCTGGTTTCTTTATTTTATTCATGATCTTCCTTTTCTTTATACAGAATTATTCTCTTCTATTTTCATAGCATTACTCTGTGTTTTCAGATAATCTTTATATCACATTTTGCATATATGAGCATTTTCTTTATGATGACAATACTATGGATTCCTTTGCAATTGATAACAGCATCATGCACTCTCCTCAGTGCTATTAGTGTATGTTCACATTGGATTCCAATGAGAGCAGAGTTGTTGAAAGAGAAACCACCCTCAACTGTATCATTTCCGTGGGAAAATCTCAAACTTGACTTTATCAATTTTCACAGTTATGGTTTTATATTATTATTATTATTATTTAAAAGAAGGGAAGCATAAATATCATCGAGCATGGTAATCCGCTGCTTGTCTTGGAGATATGTTCCAAAGCTTTGTGATAAGGATGTTCTGGCATCATCTCACAGATATCAGCCCCTGAATGTAAATTTCCTGACGTAACGGAAGATTTTGAACTTTGTAGTGACATTTCATTTCATATTTAATACTTTTCCTGATAAAACTTGAAATTCATGACATTTCCTGAATTTTCCTGATTTTTTTTCTGCTTGTGGGCACCCTGATTTTTTAGGGATATTTTTCGGTTAACAAATGATAAGTATTATTTTGGTTTCATTCACTCTTCATTTTGGAGTATTGTGTGGAGAGAGAGGGAGACAGAATCATAGAAAGGTATAAAAATTGCTGAGTTATACATGAATTGCAAGAGTAGTGCCATTGGAGCCAGTCATATAATAGTCTATTACTAGTACATTTATCGGAGTGAAAAAGGAAAACAAATAATCGACAACACCTGCTTGTCTTTTCAAACCCCACTTTCCCCATCTCCAACCCAGACTACCCTCTGCTCTGTGACGTGATTATCAGTGACAATGAAATAAACATTGCACTCTTAGAAGGAAAGAACAAAAACATGTCCTTCTATCTTCCCCATTTAAGCATGCAGCAAGATAAACAATACGAAACCCCTTTTCCATATTACGTAATTTGCTTTTGAGAAATAAAGCATGTATTTTAGAAAAAAAAATTGGTTAGAAAATGTTCCTATCAACTAACTTTGGACAAAAACAATAACAATCAACTACACTACCATTTCAATAAAATATATTTTTCTAGTTTCAGATACAGTGAATTAAAATGCCTTAACCGGTATTTTTGGTAAATTATGGAAAGCCCTGGCCAATACCTTCCCCATGCTCTGCCTACCACATCCCGATCTCGCTCTCTCTCTCTCTCTCTCTCTCTCTCTCTTCACTCTCTCCCTCTCTTCTCTATCTCTCAGTATCTCTTCACTCCGGAAGAGAAGGAAGAAGAAGGAAAGGGAAAGAGAGAGACAAAGAGCTCTCTTTCTCTCTTTTCTCATCGAGCCGCCGTTACTCAGTAGTGGAGCGTTGACGTAGGGTTCGGGAGGTTGTGAGTTCGATCCCAGCGTTCGACCATCCTGACAGGTTAAACACACGGCAAATGCCGGGGTGGCACCTTCAACATAGGCCCTGGCTGATACCTTCCCGAATCCTTTCCACTCCCGTATCCCGGCCTGAGCCTTAGATGCCTAAAATCCATAAATAACATTGAAAATTCATTTCTCTCTTTCTCATTTCGTTCTTTATTTCTTTCTTTGGCTCGGGCTGGGATGAGTAGGCAGAGGATGGGGAAGGTATTAACTAGGGCCTTTCATAATTTATCATCGCAGTTTCAGATGCATTATAATAACTAAATTATAATTCTGGATCTTTGAATCTGGGACCCAAATCGGACGAATCCATTGGACCGAATATCCTAAGCCCCGGAGTTCCGAGTTTCAGATATCCGGTTCCTTTTGGATCCGGATCTGGCCATCACTACTCAACAGTTTTAGAATTACGTCAAAATATTGCTGAAATGCATTTTGTTGCTGGCTTTAATCCCATTTGCTGCTGGCCTTAACTGCAGTTGCGTTATTTACTTTATTAATTGGCTCCATGTGAAGTCGGCAAAGCTACAGCAACTGTATTTTCATTATTAGGATAGGTCCAAACAGTATCTGATCAGAGCGGACCGCGGTGGTTCAATGGTTAGAGCGCTCACCTCGGGTACTTGGGTTTGTCGGTTCAAACTCTCCTCGTACCATGTGAGTTTTGTGTTGAACAAACGCCGTTAGCGTGGGTTTTCTTGGGGTTCTCCCCTTTCCTCCGACTTTCTTCATTTCACCAATTTTTCCATTATCATTAATCTGGACTGAGCCTGAGCTGACTAAAGGCCTAAAAATTAAATTCAAAATACCTGATTACAGCACCATAATTTATCAATATGCGTGTTCTTTCTTGATTTTGAAATGAGATTGTGCGTTTATTTAAATTTTCTAATGTTTATCATCGGTATAGTATTCTGTAATATGAATAATCAACATTTTGTTTCTCATGTCAATCTTATTTTTTTTTCTTACTTGAGATCGCCAATATATCATTGCTTATCTCTCGTGTATACACTATATACACAATATTATTACACATTATTATTATTATTATTATTATTATTATTAATATTATTATTATTATTATTATTATTATTATTATTATTATTATTATTATTATTGTTACTACTACTACTACTACTGCTACTACTACTACTATACTAAATATACACTACATTATTACACTGACAAGGTTAAAAGATTGGCATTTTCACCCATTTGCTGCCAACCGGATAATTGTCAATTTTTCTGTATTGATTTCGATGTTTACCTAACACAAGGTTCTTGTGAAAAAAGGAATTACATTTATTAATTCGAACTGCACGATTGCAGAACAAATTCCTCAATAAAAACTTGAAATGTATGTGGTGCCTTGACTTCGTAACCAGACACTGTGGCTGGAAGATTGTTAAGGCGTGAGTAGTAGTCTATATACACAAAAAATTAACGTGCCGCGCTGGTATAATGGACAGCATACCCGGGCGGCAACTGGGAGATCCAGGTTCGAGTCCCGGTTGCGGCGGTTGTTAACGTTACTGGTAATTTTCATGTGTACCTAACACAAAGTTCTTGTGAGAAAGGAATTACAGCTCTAAATATAGATGAGTACGCCTAAAAGTGTACTATTTTTTCATATTAACCGAAATTTCGGGGTGAAGGTCCAGGACCAACCCCCTTTGTACACACATCCATGAGTAGGGGGGGGAACCCATTTGAATGGAGGGCACCTTAGAACAGTGGAGACACTTTTAATTAATAAAACGATTTTTTTTTTTGCCCAACATTTATAAATTGCAAACATCATGCCATACAGCTGGCATTTGTTTTCACCATTTGTGTACGTTACCTGCCGAAGTATGGTACTTGAGGTAATTTGTGGGTACCAAAGTAAACATTCGTATCAGATATAGCCGGTCGGGTGACCGAGCGGTCTGCGGCGGTAGGCCATCGGCTCAAAAGTCCCGGGTTCGAGTCCCGGCAAGGGCATGGGTGAGGATTTTAACAGCTAAAGGCGAATCATGACGAGCCGAAGTCTAAAGTTACTAGACTGGCCCATATATATAAAAATATAGTTTACCAAAAAGTTTTACATATGTTATTTATCTCTCTGAACAAATTCTCTAAATGTGAGGAACCAAAATTAAATATGCCGAACAACGTGTTTAAAGGTGTCCCCCACTTCCTACTGACATATTACTCAATATCATTGTTTTTCGAAATGTTGATATTGTTTGGTATTTTGGTATATTGATAACGTTCGGTATTATCAGTATATCATTATTTTCGGTATTTCGGTATTTCCGGTGTTTCGGTACATTGGTATTTCAGTATCGTTCGGTATTTCGGTATATCGATAATTGTTGGTATCCAAAACATACCAAAAGTCGGTATGAAATTCTCAATACCGAACACCCCTAAAATATACAAAATCATTCACAGATGAGTGGCAAAGTTCACCTGGATCTTATGCAACTGAACACAATGTATTGTGTTGTTGGTTGCATACCGCCCAGTAAAGCATTGTAAACTTTATTTAATTTGGACCGTTTTAATAACCTTCTGATTTCAGCATGTCGCGATTATATGAGCGCAATACTTGTTAAATTCACAAACATACATGCTCCAGGCGGTATTCAAACCCGCGATCTTGTAGACGCTTGCCTAACTCCTTACACCAGACGACTACCTTGGTCAGGCATGTTGCCCGGTGAACAATTGATACCATTTTCAAGCTCGTTAGTCCGCTTTGCTAACAGAATGGAAACTTTTTATTTTTCACATACACTGTAAAAATTAGAAACACGCTATGGATAAATGTTACTCCGCTTTATGGAGAAATATATCTCCGAAATTATGTGTTTTCGCCTATTTACTCTCAAATGCGGATACAGTTTAAGCCCTTCTTTGTAATGAGACGTTTACCTAACGTCAGTTATAAGTTGAACATTTTTCTTTTTAATGGCTAAGTGTTAACTAAAATTAACCCTAAAAACACCAAGGTGGGTCCAACGGACCCCAACGGTTACATTTTTGTGTTTAGATTTTTTTGTATTTGGCCTACATTCATGGTTTTCTGTGCCAACTATATTTGTACTTTTCTGCTTCTTTCACTTGATTTTGAATGTTAAACCTGTTTTTGATTTTTATACACGGCTGCGAGTCCAAAATTATAACATTAAAACCCAAGGTGGGTCCATTGGACTCTTATGCATTAACCGAAGATTATCATTGTGAATAACAGTAGCGAGATGTTGGGAACACTGGAGTTACACAGAGTTGGCAACTCTGGCTACAAGGGGAGCTGGCGACACTAAGGTCGTCACTTGTAGATTGTTTCGCGCTGCTTTTCCTTTTGTATTACATTTCCGTCCACTGATAGTGCAATTGCTGACAAAATGTAGTTTCTTGTTGCACAAGGGCGAGAAATCGCATTCGTTCAGAAGAAATTCCTGACTTGTTAGACGAAGTTAGTGACGAGGACATGGATTTACAATTAGTAGAATTTATGGAAGAGGACGAGAGCTACGTTCCCAGTAATAGTGAAAG
>JAGDQP010025413.1:3109-26932 GCA_022664845.1 Lepisma saccharinum | reverse complement strand
TTACCGACAACTGGCCTTACCATTGTGAATATCAATAGAAATTTAATATCGACTAGATGTGCTACGTGCTACCAAGGGTGTTCATGTGAAAACTTACTCATATGTTTTGCTGTTGCCCATTTGAACTTGGTAAGTTTTCTAAGATTGTGGCACCAGTTTCACCTCTCTGTCATGTTTACGACAAAACTAAATCAAGTTTGTAATCAGGGAAAGACTTTTCGGACATGCAATATGTTTCTTTTATGTAGACGCACTAGTGAAATTTGTTTATTTTGTGAGCAAGGTTTGGTTTGTATTGACTTTACAAAGAACTGTTATTGACGGTACATACTCATCGATAAAAAACTAACTTAGGTTAACCACGAGCCAGTGACATTTTATTATTCATGGGACTGTCTGTCGTACTATAGAAGTCACTTACGTTTCCCGCAAAAATGAATTTACTGTAGTTATTAATCAAAACATGTTTTCTATTTAATCATCTTTTTTAACAACTGACATGTACACACTCCAATTCTTTATATTTAGTCCTTATATTGTAACGATTTTTTAATAGAACTCATTGACTCTTATTATTGATTTGCATTTGAAATTTCTACATATGTCGTGATTGCATTGACTTGAGGAAATTCTTTATTTAATACACTGGAGTATACGAACGTTCCGCTTGATAAATCATTCCTCTCTAAAATAAATAAAGCGTTCTTTAGTTTCAAGTAGATCACTACGTACACGCATGTGTATGTGATTTACTTCTTGTAATTAGAGTATTGAACACACTTGTAACGAACGATTGATGTTTCTTATTTTGTCTTTTTTACTATCTTGATTTAGATATCTATGCTGGTTCAAATTTATACAGTTAACGTTGAGGTATATCGTTATCTTCCAGTTGTATGTTTGCTTGTCCCGCATCATCATGGAAGAAAATAGTTGCCATCACTTTTGAGGGAATATATACAGTATATGAACACCTCGGGGGAACAAAATGGTAAGCGCCATGAGAAAATGTTCACAGTATATTGAAAATAAAATACAATTGTGTCTAAATCTTGAAACTTCGAGCGGCAACAGTTTGCTTTTTGTATCCAACAACTGCCTGTATACCTGAAAAACAAAAGTTTGCTCTCGAAGTTTCAAGCTGTAGACACAACTGTATTTTATTTTCATTATACTCTGCAAATTTTCTTATGGCGCTTACCATTTTGTTCCCTCATTTTGTTCATATATCTCGTTTACACTTATAAAATATATTAAAATGCACCTATAACTATTAAATTCCCTATATGTTTTCTAACACAAATAATAGCTGAGAAGTTTTGAGGTGTACAGTAATATTCCACTCACATGAAGGATGATTCTCCTTTTATACTCCGTAAAACAACCTCTACTACTTTACCAAACTTAAATTATAAAGTCTCAAAATCAGCTACCTGTTATAATATGAGGTTACTCTTCACAATTGATGTACCTATAGACCTTGGTAACAAAATCGATCATTCCAGCCTGTTAACGATTTTTACTGTGTTTTTTTTTAGATCTGACATATAAACATCAATTGTAGGATTGTTAACAAATGGTAGATAGTCCAGTGAAATTAAGCATATTCCGAGGTCTACCTAGACATTCAAAAGAACGAAACGAAACCTTTTGCAACATTTAGTACTACTTCTCGTGTATTACTCGTAAAAAGTTCTAAAGAATCCCGCGTGGGGTTTGGGGGTTATGATGTCATCAATATGGCGTCCAGGCGCAGACACACTTTTACTTTTCCTTAACCGATAATATTTTATCTCTGAATTAAGATACAAACTTTGTTCTTGGGTCAAATTGAAGACAATGATTTGTCTCAGTAATTTAAATTGATATGGTGCTTATATGCTGTCACCATATTTAAATATGGCAGCTGTTATTAAAAAACTAGTCTTGCTCCTTTCACTACATAATTTTAATAGCAAATAACTATGAAACTCTCACAGATACCGAAAAACACTCCGAAATAAACGTGATAGCATTATACGATCCTTCGAACGAGAAAAAATCATTGCTATATCTTAAATATTGAGCGAGCTACTTGTTTTTACGTGAGACAGGATGTTGTACTTTAGGATCTTTCAGTTCTCAAAACTAAGCACCATGCCGAAAATTTTCGATAGGCATAACTACTCAGTTGACCAGCGTAAAATCTTCAGTCTTGCTATAAATTAAAGGAAATGAACTGTAAAATGATATGAGATGATCCCACGTCAGGTTTAGGGGTTATGACGTCATCAATATGGCGCCCGTCTGAATTGGTTATGAAATCTTTAAACGTGTGTAAGCTGTGGAGACAGAAACGTCATTTTTGAATAAAATTCAAGGGAATTAATTTTAAAATTGTTACAATGAAGACTTTTATTCGTTGCTGACTTTCTCTTCCAATTACCATAATTTTTAAATACGTATAAAATTGAACTAAAAATATCATCACAGGTTTCTCACACAACAGTCTCGCTCTATGCCAGACGAGGACGTTTACCTTGAGGTGTCTCTCCTTGGGAGCATTTTCTAAGTATATATTGTTCTTCTGCATTTAAATCTCCATCCACATCCATCACTTCATCCTCAATGTTCCTGGTGCTGCAAGCATGCCCCATGCAATATGTATATATTGTTGAACATGTTAAACTACTTTTGCGACACTCACAGCTCCTTCGACAGTCGTCTGTACAGCAACAGGAGAGAAGATGCAGCAGATCTTCAGGGGCAACGATATTTGAAATTGGTATGGGGCGCAAATATCCACTGACTATCTTCTATCCCCAGCACAGTTGGTCCATGTTAACATCATGCCATTGCTGCACCTGGTAAAAGGCTCTGAGAGAGTGTTCGCGAGTGGCTGCTGATGTTGGAGGAAGCACAGCAATGTTGAATTGTGCATGGACAGGCTGCTTGGCAATTGTCTTCATATAAAGCTGGTGACGCAAGATCTCCAAGTCTCCGCTACTTGTTGATCCATACAGTGACAAAGAAAGCCTAACCAGCATCAACCACAGCATCAGCACATGAATGAGGATTATTGAATACACGTAATTTTTCTCTGAGCTGTTTATCGGTACGCACTTTTTTGTAAGGCTCGATTTGGCTCTCCGATAAATGGATCAAGCTGAATCGCATCCTGTGAAGGCATGTATAATCAGAAGGAAGTCCTTCATTCCCCTATATCATCTTGAATAGCTCCAATGTCGTGAATCTTGTCTGGGTGAGTCTTTGTTCCTGGCATTATCTTCTTCAAACAGATGTTCGGTGGAGCAAGTGCAATCAGAAGAGCCAGCAGATCTTTGTCTTCACCAATCAAGATTGCCTCAAACCCCTTTTTGGCTTCTGCAATAGAGGTGGCCACAATCAGCACATCAGTATCTGCTTCGCCCTGGAGTACATTACATCCTGATGCCTGCAAGTGACTGCTCAAGAGGTAGATGAGTCGCATTTTGTTGTCGCTGTTCGAGAGAAATTCAGTCTGTCGTAGAGTGACGTTGATAGAATCTTCTACTGCTACGTCAATTGAAGGTGGAGTCTAAATAAGAACATTGAAGTCATTCAAGGTACATACGAGCTAAATAATATTAAAATATTATGAGAAAATAATTCGTTTTGTTTAGTTTTCATATCTATCAATATAGTTGCTTCCACTTACTTTTTCACTCATTCAAGTATAACAAGCAAGTTCAAAACCATAATATGGAAATATTATTAAATTATGTTTCGAGAAGACTAATTGGAAATCAGTTCGTTCCAAATAGCGGCTACGTGTTTATTGATACTGATGATTACGACACGAATAAGACAATCCATCGATCTCCTTCTAACTAGGAAATAGTCTGACAAACAAAATGAAATGATTATATTCAAAACAAATGCGCTATATATATTATGAATATTTGAATTAGGGTACGTGATCAGAAGTAACCGGGCACCCCGCGAAACATATGTTTATCATAGAGTGGGTGATACAGTACTGCCATCTCCCTGGAACACACGGTCAGCGATCTCAGTAGTCAGCAGACAGCGCGAGAGAGCAAAATGGGGCGGTCTGGGCGAAATCACGGAATTTTTAACGTGGTCAAATGATTAGCTGCTACTTCTGTAAGAAGGATGTGAGTCTGACTTCCACACCGCTGAACATCTATAGGCATAGGCATAGGCCAATAGTTTCAAATATTATCAGTGGAAACGCGAAGAGACGGATACAACCAAACACCGCGCCTGATGATGTCCCACGTTGACCTCCAGAGACTGTCCGCTTTCAAAGAGGGATAGTCAATCGCCACCTTCACACAGAAGTTCCAAACTACATAGGGATTTACTCCAAGCATCATGAGTGTTCGTCATAAGGTACGAAAACTTGGTTTCTTTGGCCGAACAGCTGATCATAAGTCACACATAACACACGCAAATGCCTTACGCTGCCTCACGTGGTGTAAAGAGCGTCAAAACTGGACCATAGAAGAGTGGGAAACTGTTGATTGGAGTGACGAATCATGGTATACAATGTGGCAATCCGATTGTAGTGTGGCCAGTACCTGGTGAACATCTACCAGCCTGTAAAGCGCCGACTGTGAAATTGTGTGATAGTGCGGTTACAGCATGGTCATGTTTCTCCTAGATGGATCTTGGGCCCCTTGTCACATTACGTGGCAATTTCGCGCGATACAGTTACGTTGATATTTTAAGCACTTTCTTGCTATCTTCGAAGTTCAATTTCTGGAATGACCATCGTGTCTTTTTAACACGACCGAACATCTGTCCATACTACAAAAATTGGAGAGGAGTGATTTGACGCTAACAACGTCCCACAAATGAATTGGTCTGCGCGAAAATCCTCACCTGAATGAGATAGAATATATCTGAGATGTTTTGGAATGACGACTTCGTGCTAGACTACACCGATCCACAAACATATCTCTTCTCATTTCGGCATTTCACGAGCAATGGGCTGACATTCCCTAGGAAACCTTCCGTCACCTGATTGGTCTGCGAGAATGGAGGCTGGCATCAAGGCTAGTAAGATTGTACTGAGATAACAGCGTGTAGATTGTTAGTGTTTCCATTGGAGAGCCACCCAAATTGTACTTCATTTTCAGATAAATTGTCCGGATACTTTTTGGTCCCATAGTGTATATTCTGATATAATATAATAAGTATATTATATAACATATGATGAACATAATTTATGAAATAAATAAATACACCCTCTGTGTAGCTAATTATTTCTATTCAAATGCTTAATTTGCAATAATTTAGAGGTAAATGTAAGCTCGATGACTTTATGTAATGTATGCCCAGGTTCATACAAAATAAATCATGAAACACTTTGCACGATAAAAGCAGAAGCAAAAGACGTATTGTTTTAATCTAAATCCTCACACACTATTGCTTTATAACTGACATGATGCATCTAAACTAAACATTGCAAGCAATTGTGAATTTCACAAGGAAAAGCTCTTTCTAGTCCCATTATTTACAGTACATGGAATCAGACTCGCTGAGGAGAACTCCCCTAAGGACTTCAGCAGATTAGTAACTTTTGTTATCTGCTACTTTTGTAGCAAAAAATAATAATAAATCTTTTTAAAAACATACTTTTCTTAAACAATTGGTATTAAATTTAAAAAAAAATATGCATGACTAAAAGGAAAAGCATAAGGCGCTCCCTCATATTCAGTCACTTTATAAATTCTTCAATTAGCTCACCCCATGCTTTTCTTTTTACTCATGCATGAACGTAATTATTTTTTACTACACCCCATGCTTATCTTTTTAGTCATGCATGAACATAATTATTTTTACTTTTTATTGCGAATTGTTTAAGAAAAGCACACCTTTAAAAATATGTTTATTACTTTTACGAGTTATTTCGGTGTTCGGATACTTTTCCTCAAGCTAATAGTTTGTTACCAAAATCCTAAAGTGTTCTGCAACCAGTCAGACGCAACATTATTGCAGGATAGTATTTATTTTAGGATAAAGAAGTCCATATTAAATATATTTGCTTCTAAAACATAGAAGATTATGAATGTAACAATGGAATATTGTATTGTCACCCGACTTACGTCGCTGTGTAAAATTTAATCATTCTATGACGTCGGAAAATGAGTTAAATTAACATTCCAAGATTTGAGGCCACCACGAACCATTGTGAACTAAAGAAAAGAATGTAAAAATGCGAAACACAGAAATTCGAGCGCAGTCCAGCTCGTATTTTAACATCTGCAGACGGAAAGAAATAAAAAAATGATCCAGTTTCAGAGTCTCTATAGCTGAACAACAGGGATTGCGCTACTTTTGTATTACTCGTTTTATTCACTTTGTTGGTTGCGCTTCAATGTACGATCGCATTCAACGAAGAAAGTGAAGTAGTGAAACCAATCTTCTAATAGTGGGAAAAGGGGGCATACGGCTCGGGCAGCACACTTAGGGGCGGCAAGCAGCTAAAAGTAAAAGGATAAAAGCTCCAGAGAAGGGAGTAAAGTTAGTTGAAATTGAAATTGACCTAAAAGTGTTCAAAATATTAATACCGGCGCCCTAAAATATTATTTAATGTTATTCCATACAACCTAACTTCATCTTTAAAATTCAAGGCCACAGTATCCAGGACGAACTACTAAGACTCTCCACTCATATCACAAATCACTTCAACACCTGCAAACCATCATGCCTCGTTCTATTTGATTTAGAGAAAGTCTTCGATAAAGTTTGGTATCATGCACTTATCTGGAAATTACTAACATTTAATTTACTTATTGCATACATTCGATACATCTACAATTTCCTCGCTGAACGCTAGCCTATATAATCATCAATCATACCACCTCCTTCCCTATCTCCCTTCACACAAGAGTCTCTCAAGGACCAGAGCTTTCCCCACTACTCTATATTATATATTGTACCGATCTTCCGCCATTACCAGAGAATGTTTAACTCTATCAGTATGAAGACGACACCACCTATTCAGCTACTGCCCAAACCATAAATCAAATCAACCGATATATGCAAGCGGCAATAGACTTTTTCTGTAAGTGATGTTCTACATACATGAGATTTACAATAAATGCTACTAAAACACAAGCAATGATACTTTTATCACCCAAACAACGCTCATACCTATACCGCAATCCATCAAATCTACATCTAACATTACAATAAACAAGAATCAAATCGACTCATGCAGTCAAATATCTTGGAATCATCTTTTATTATCACCTAACTTGGAAACTTTATATAAAACAAATCACAACCAAAGCATACAATCGTTTGAACCTCCTAAAAAGACTTACTGGCACAACTTGGGGATTATCACCAACAACCATAATCAATACTTACAAAGCATTTCTCAGACCAGTCTTAACTTACGGACATACAGGCTGGATAATAAGGATCTTCATCTTATTATAATAAACTCAACATCCTGGAATGACATGTATTCCGTATAGCATAACGTATTAAACTCCCAAGCCCTACAGCAGACTTGTACTCCAGAGTTACCATATCATACATTCTGTTCCATATTGAAACCTTACGTACATGCTACATTACCACTTGCTATGAAGCTTATCAAGTTATCATCCATTATTTTAAGATAGTATAGACCATAGTAAACCTTACAATCAACAATATCCTTTGCTAATTCCAAGCCCACTTTCCGTTCTATTCAGCATATTTCTCGCCACTCTCTTCGACGATCCCGAAGACCTCCTACAGCTCACAGTTATCCCCGAACCAGATCCACCAGATTTCATACTTCCATCAGTTGCACGGTAAAAATCCATTAAATACTGATAGGACTCATATTGTATCTCATTAGTTCCCCGTGTCGCCCCGGGGACACAAGATAACCCGCATTTGTCTGTACTAACATTCCCAGTATTATGATTGTGGCGTGTAAGCACTTCATGAATCCATTCATCATTTATTCATATTTACTTTCCTTTTCTCTCTTTTTTCATAGTTTCCTCTAATCCCACCAAATGAATGCTGACGATGTAAAATAAATAGAATGGTCCTAGGTTTTTAATAAATAAAGAATAACAAAGTTCTCAGACAACCTCGTAGACCAACTCCAGTTCCTTCAAGCACCTATCCAGAAAACCCTCTTCCCAGAAAAAGGGCGTAACCCTGTAATTGGTTTTTGGCATCGCCTCACTATGGCTAATTTGTGAAAACAAAAAACAATAAAAAAAAGTCAAAATTAAGTCAGATAGGCAGGTCTACGGCCTTGCTGTTGTTAGTAATAGCAATGTCACGACAGGCTCCAGAGAAGATAACGAAAGTACACTACGTGATACGAGACATTGGTGTGGTCGTACCTTTGACCCCATAGGAAAATTTCTAGATCCGACATTCAGTCAAACCGTCTTCACAAATACGGAAACGTATTCCTTTGTATGATTATACTTCTAATCAACGATGGCGCCAGGTAAACATACCCGGGTGGGCAACTGATTTTATGTTTTTAAAAAAATCGGTTAATGGCTTAAGTTTATGACATATGGGTTGAGGGCGCCGATCGTTTGACATACCTCAGTGATTGGACATTTTTAAATAAATATCATGAAAACAAGTATGTCACATAAAATATGTATAAACTTTATATTCAGTTTTCGGAGTGCTTTAACTTGAAATTTAATTTTGACCAGCTATCGATAGGAGCTTAATATCACGTACTTACTTATAAGTATACTTGTAAGTATACTTACTCTATGGCTTACTGGACTCATAAGTTCATCGCCTCAGTAAAAAACGATCTCCGTAGGATTCTATCCTGATCCAGATCAAGCCAGTGTTCATCACAAACACCTACTTCACGAAGATAGCTTCTATTATAATTTTCCCAATGTCGTCTCGGTCTTCCTAACGATCTCTTTCCCTCCATTTTACTAACCACGATGGAATATAATCTTCGTTTCTCTCCCATCCGAACTACATGGTCTGCCCACCTTAGTCGTCGTGATTTAATTATTCATTTAACGTCGGGTGAGTCGTAAAGTCTGTGAAGTTCGTTATACAGTCTCCTCCTCAGGTTGATACAACAAATGCGGTGTATTTCTAATTAACTTGGTTGGGTTTTACAGGAATTATTTACGTTTATAATACCATTAGAAACTATCGTATGTGTACTATAGTTTTATACTCGAGTATTTTGGTGCTGAACTTCTTGGCACTACAAGCTCATCAAGCCACGAACCGCTACTTACTTAGTTCATGAGACTTACGTACAAATACGTGAGGGAATATATTTGCAGGAGGAAACCATAAAGTGTTCTTTAATCGTTTTCCATTAGCTTTATCAGATCACAGTTAATTTAATTTGAATTGAATTTTATTTTAAGGCCTTTAGGCAACTATGGCTCAGGCCGTATGAATGATGATGGGATGAATTGGTGGAATGAAGAAAGTGGGAGGAAACGGGATCACCTCGAGAAAACCCACGCACACGGTGTTTGTCCAGCACAAAGTCCACATGGCATGAGCAGGGATCGATCCGACGACTCCTAGCACCAGAGGTGAGCGCTCAACCAACTGAGCTACCGTGGCCCGAGATCACACTTAAAATGAGAATATGAGTCACTTCCAGTACATATACAAGGAAATGGCTTTAAAAGCTTTTGCTTCCCTTTATTTGCGAGATACATATAGGGTAGACCGGGGCTATTTGAGTCAAAGGGCTATTTGGGTCAAACTTAAGAAAACATGAAAATGCGCATTTAATATGCGCATCAGTACGCTGAACCTGCATTTAGTTGTGAGTTTTTTGGCAAAGGGAAGGGTGTGTGTGTGTCTTTGATCTGTTGCTTTCTTATCAGTTGCTGTGAATTTGAGACAATTCTGAGCAAGGTGAGTGGCAATACTTCATAGTTTGCTCTGATATAAAATAGTGGCTGTATAATATAAAGTGCTGAACCTGTGTAAATGCATATATTTGTAAAATAATTACCGTACGCGTAAAACAGAACGTTCGCATGTTATAAACGCCATTGTTGGTGCTCTCCTCTGTCTAGTATGAAAGTAGTACGTTCCTACGTAAGCATGTGCAAAACGGGGCTATTTGAGTCAGGTGTAAACTTATGTGAATTTATTTAATTTATGGATTTTAATTTTGTATTTATGGTTTAGACTATATGATGCGTGTATGTAAAACAAAACATTTCATTTATTTTTAGATGGTACGGACATACAAATCAAAACATAAATACAACAAGTTAAATAATGAAGACATGGAGAAGGCCATCCAAAGTGGAACAAAAGGTGATTTGAGTTTACGTGGAGCTTTACAGCTCTGCAATGTAAATTTGAAACTTTGCGAAGGAAAGTGCAGGTCGAAGGGTTGAGACTAACGTTGGGTGATAATGATGAAATAGTTCAAAGTGCAAAACCGAAATCCATAGGACATCCCACAGTACTGACAGAAGCACAGGATGAAGAGTTCGTGTTGTGAATTTTGACTCTCACGGGAAAAAGACTAGGCTGCACCCCTGAAACGATTCGAAAGCTGTGCATCGATATGTAATAATAAATCAAATTCCGCATCCTTGGAAACACAAAGGATTAGCTGGTGAAGATTCTTTTTCAAGTTTCATGAAAAGACATCAAAACTTATCATTACGAAAGTCTGAGGGACTTTCAAGAGTTCGTTAATTAGGAAGTTGTGAGTGATTTGTTAACTGTTGAAATCTGTTACTTCGACGATTAGTGTCAACACAAAACCACAGCGTATATACAACGTGAATGAAACAGGGTTTTCTCTTAACAACAACCCAAACAAGGTCATTGCCAAGAAGGGGAAAAAGAAGTGGTTGCTCTCTCTAGCGTCGAAAGAGGCGAGAATGTCATTGTGATAGTCTCTTGCAACGCAGTTGGACAATATATTCCACCATTTATTTTTATAAAGGTCAGCGTATGAGAGAAGAATTCGTCAACAATCTACTACTGGCTTGTCATGTTTCCTTATCAGATAGTGGTTACGTCAATGAAGAGTTGATGGGAAAATGTTTATTAATGTTGTGTGTTTCACAACTTATATAGAAAAATAGTATAATTTAAAAATATACATGAACGCTAAGGTGATTAATGTAAACAATGTTGATACAGCGAAATACCCAAATAGCCCCCTGAGCGACCCAATTATTTCTAGTCTCGAATTCTCCCATTTTTATTTTAAATTCGCTTTCAGAATTTCCATGACTTAACAGGTTCTTTAATATGTTGTACTATAATAATGTACGTAGATTATGACATAATTATTTCAACTCTAAAGTACCTCGGGTTTTGGAAATTTTGATTTTTCTCTTGCTATACTCAAATAGCCCCGGTCTACCCTATGTTTGTTCAAGACAGGGTAGAACAAGTATTATAATTAAGATCCATTTACTAGTCTAGTTGTCAGTGTTTGAATTTGGAAAATTCAATATTTCGAATTGCTCCCACACCATTTGTCCTATCCGTCATAAACTTGACATTCAGCTACTAGGACTGGCCATAGAGGTATCTCATGCACCACCTGGCAGTTGTCAGTGTTGCCAATTTTAAACAGTTATTAGTTTAAATTACTGCCATAACGTTTCCCCTATCCATACTAAATTTGGATTTTACGTACTGGGTTAGGTAACTGACGTACTTCCGGGGCGTTGCAGCTGTCAGTGTTGCCAACCCATTTTGAATGAGATTAATTTCAAATTGCTTCCATTTATCTGTAACGAACATCGGATTAAGGTGCTAAGACAGGTAATAGGGGTACGGCAGGTTAGCCGCATGTGTCAAAGTTGCCAGTGTTTTCAACCAATTTCGAGATATTAATATTTCAAAATGATATATTGTTTGGCGTAGCTGCACCAAATTTCGAGCTTAGGTACTCGCATATGTTGTAGAGATATTCCGTGTGCCGCAAGTGCTGCAGTTCTTGTGTTGGAAAATTAAATACGGTCCCATCTTGAGTGTTTTCCGGCCAGAACCATAGATGCCCAAAGGCTTTCAAATCAATTAAAATTATGTGAATGTTCTCTGAATATTGAATTCGCCCTGCACCAACAGACGGGTATACCATCAAGTCTGTCGATAGAAAAAACAATAACAGTATTTAGTACTCTAGCCTTCATTTTAACAAGTGCGCATAACATCTTAGTTAACATGGATGAAGCACCTATTATTAATATTGATTGTCATCGCCGTGTTTCAATAATGAATCTAAACACTAATACAGAACGATCTAGTTTAAAACATAGTAGTGCAATAAATTATAGCTTTTGCAAAGATAATTTGTATCAATTATACGAAACACTTCGCGACCTGGATTCGTCTTGCTTAAGAAAATATAGCAATGTTCATGAAACAATTCATACGATGAACTGAATTTTGTATTCAGTTACTATACCCCTAAAAACGTATTGTTCAACTAATAAATATTCTTCTTGTTTTACCAAAGAAATTATTACTTTATAAAATGTAAACGAATATCACAGAAAAATATGAAATATCCCACAGAAATAAAGGCCACAGGGAAATGACACGTTTGGTCTATTGTTTATAGAGCAAAGCCTTTTAAAGGTCCAAAATTAACATTGCATATATGTGCGCATGAAATAAAGAATTGTTTGTTATACATGAACTATTTATATTTTCTTCGTGTATGACATCTTGTTGGAAAGACCTTTCATAGACAAAACAAAGGGTTCAATATATATAGTTGGAGTTAAAACGAAAGAGATAAACATTTGTATCCTAACCACGTGTAGCTAAATGACTACATAGTACTAAAGAATACCAAATGACTTTGCACTTTTCCTAAAAAAAATGTACACAATTTATTCCCCTTCAAATCAGATATATTGAAACAGGTAACTTAAATGTAAATTATTCACTTGGTGCTAACATGCATTACAACTCGTAGTGATTATAAAGATACTATTAACAAATTAAAGCCTAAGAAAACGAGCATACTCCAGGGTTCTATTATAGGACCTTTATTTTCAATTATGTACGTAAATGAGCTGCCCAATAAGTTTAAAAATGTACGTGCACAATAAATGATGATGTAAAATTATACAGTGGCATTAGACACTCACACGATATGTTTCAATTTAATTAATGAACTACAGGAATAAGTCTTCCATGATAATCTAAATATCTGTATCTAGAATATGCCAAACACCTTTTCTAAAATCAAATTAAATCAACCATATACATATTTTATAAGTAATGATAAACTTTAGCAGGTTCACTCTACGAAGCATCTTGTGGTAACTTCTACAATCGACGGCTAAGCTTTTGGTCAGGGCTAAGTTTAGGCCAAGCCTCATTTTGTGTACTCTCATTGGCCAAACTAAGACTTGGCTTCAACTCGTAGCCTTGGCCAGAAACTTAGCCGTCAACTGGAGAACTTACACTTTAGTGTTATTATTGACACTAACATCTCATTTGAAAACAATACTTCATACATAATCAATAATTTATACAAAAGATTAGGATTTGTAATCAGAAATGCTAAATATATCCATTAAATATATTGTATTAATGAATTATACAATGGTATCGTGAGGAGTACATTGGAATATGAATAAGTTATCTGCTCACGTAGATATCAACTGCAGCTAAAGGGAATAGAACAAATTCGGAAAAAGAGCTTTGTGCGATTTGTAAGTTATAAAACAATATAAAGCCAGTGTTTATAGACCATAAATGCCTCACAAACAACTATCATATGAATTTAATTAAGTTACTCTTAAAACTATACAAAAATGTCTGACCAAATATTTCCATACTAAACTGTAAATGGTAGTCTTGGCTACATTGCTATATTGAATAATTTTGTAGATGTCATGTTACTGTCTCCTGTTTTTAAGATATATGTAAGTAGAAGGGTTAGTTCCACCGTTTGAAAAAATCCTGATTTTTCTACAAACTGCGTAGCCCGTTCCAGACGAGGTTCTATAATAACTGAGCTGTTGGATAAAACCAGCATTATCCACGATTATGACTGGATACACAAAGCACGCAATACTTCGTAATAGTAATGGTCATTAAAAGATAGTGGACGAGAATCGCTGAGGGGCGCTGAGAAGTTCTTGGCGTTTTATATCTCGTTTGAAAGTGTAAAATATAAATATATTATGGTGAAACAATAATGTTCTGGATAATTGATTCTTCCTTATTTCCAGCTTTGAAGTAGCCATGGAGGAGGCATAAGCCAGTTTCAGGGCACCGGAGTTTTCGGAATGTGATCAGAATTTTGTTTCTCCAAGGAAAGTCTGTGAAGTACATTCATGGCGTTATGTTTCAAATATTGGGAGAACAGTGTTCTGCCTACAACACCATACAAACCTGAATATATCGATTCAAGACTGGATATTTCAGCGTCGAAGATGAGGTTCACAGTGACCACCTTGCATCAGGGACGGATCCGGTAGCATGTGATGCAGTGCATTAACTTATTCTGATGGATCGATGACTACCAGCCACGAAGATTGCAGACACACTGAACATATTCCGGGACCATTTAGGATTCATCATCCATAATGTACTGGACATGAAGACACTTTCTGCCGCTAGATTAGTGACTGTGAATGAAACGTGGTTCCATCTGTATGATCTCGGGACAAAGCATCAGTACATGAAATGGCGCCACGTTCTAACAAGTTTTATGCACAAAAGTAATCAAAGAAATTGTTGGCGTCAGTTTTTGGGGACCGCGATGGATTTTGATCATGGACTACCTCCAGGATGGTTCTACAATAACTGGTGAACTACGCTAACTTTATGGTTTAAAGGAGGTTATCTAGAAAAATGCAAGGTAAATATGCGAAAGAGAACAATGCTCCAGTACACAAGGTCCAGATTGTGCGGGACAAACTTCATTCCCTGGGTTTTGAATTGGTCGACCCCCCCCCCTTTCCCTATTCACTGATCTAGTCCTATTGATTAATACCTGCTTCCACAACTAAAAAATATCTGAAAGGGTATCGATTTGGTGGCATTTCTGATGTCAGAGAAGTCAGAGGATTCGGGTGCAATGAAATAACTTTTTACCGGGGTACAGAAGTTTCAGACGATATGTGATTGTGGATATTGTATGATATCGTGTGCGTAGGGTATTTGAGCGGTATCACACGATCATGTAAATTTTAGAACAGCCATTGTTGGGTATCATGAGCCGTGTGGGCAGGTGCAGAGTTTTCTTGAAACACTTACAGTCGTCTACCCATGAATTGAAAACTGTTTTAGCATCTGAATATAGGCAGGAGAAATAACGCAAAGACATTGCTGATAGAAGTGGGTGGCATGTCACATTTCTCACCACTCATCATTCCTTACACCATCACAGTTGCTGGAATTGTAATATGGCTAACCCTCTGGGGTCATATAAAGGAACTACCCGTAACAGCCGGTCATTTCGTCTGTTCACCATTTGGTTCTGATCGAAGTTTTCTCATAACAGAAAACAGAACATGCCGTATTCTTCTTGGTTCTTTATCTTGTTGAGTAACTGCTTTACACGAAGCAGGCGAGTTTTTTGTGTTTCCGAAACACGAAGTGACATTTCCTCATCGCATATGACTTGTAACACAGATCCTCCTACACCACACATCTAACTGTGCCGTAAGAAGAAAACACTTGAGATCCATCGCGATGGTCGTCATAGAATTTCGGACGTTATTACTAGTATCAATAATGTCTTGCAAGTATTTTATAAACTCGGGTGCTCTCATCGTGTCCCAAGATTGATCTTATCGTTTTCATTTTGATACAAAAGACACATCCCCTCTGGAAATTTGAAACTCATTTCACGCGTTGTGCAAACTAATTTACAACTTTTCGAAACGTCCTCATCTTTAAACCATCATGTTCATCGTAGACGGCAACAACCACCGACCTCTTCCTCATCTACTGCGTCAAACTATATTCGGCCACGATGCACTTCGAACGATAACTCATATCCGTTGGTTACAAAAGAGCTATGTAGCATACAACACATGTTCTCAAATATCCTATGCACCCTGTAGTTTCCTTCATAACATACCCCGTAGCCCTATATCATAAAGTTGAAAAAGCACTATGAGCTTCCTGTCACGTACTTCTTTCGCGTTTAACTTTTGATACGTTCCTATCGCTACGAAACACTCAACTTGTCACCACTGCTAACTTCAACACATTCTCTCTCCTTAAAATGACAAGAATGATAGGGTATTATTCAGGATTTGTTGGAAACTGTTTACAAATTCGAACAATCCCCAAACAGTGGAACCAGAAAATATTTTTGCGAGGGATATTTTCGGTTTAAGATCTTTGTTCTGTAGGTAGGAATGACATTTAAAACCTCAGATTTTATACAGCATCCTCTCTGACAGGGGTCGTCTATAAGGGGCATTTTGCATTACATTTTCTTATCTCGCAGCTCATTCTCAAAAGCAATGAGATAACGCTTCAAATGCATCCTGAGGGTTTTAGCACTAGAAAATTTCTGAACCTTTCTAGATAAATGTAAACGTCAACAAATGAAGGCGTTTCCACACTTTCAAAAACAAAGATCGACAGTTTGACCATATTCCTAGTTTCCAATGAATTATGCAGAAGCGCATAATGCCCTCTACCCACTAGATTTCGATTCCAATATTAATAAAATTGTATTTTGGATATAGAATTTCTGTACGTTATGCGTCATTTCCCATGTTGGTGCGAAATAACAAGTTCTTCTTGCCTTAGTTAAGCATTTTCCAGATACAAAAGGCACCAAAATAGAAAATAAAATCAATAATAATAATCTTTAATACTTCTACATTATCTTGTCGGTTCTTGCTGCTTGAGAGGCTGTTGAACGTACGAAGTGTTAGTCCAACGCCGAATCCCCGTAGACGCAAACAATGAGCAGAGACTACTAGACAAAGCACGCACAAAATATTTATCATTAATAGTTTAAGCACACTTTAAAAAGCATTCTACAATCATGTCAATAGCCAAGTTAAGCATAAGTGGTAAAGTTAAGAAGAAACCTGTTGGTTTAGGTATTATTTTGGCTAAATTCCAAGCTAGTCAAAGAGAGAACAAAGAATGAAATTCAAATTATTCATATCGATTTTTTGTGTACCGAGTTCGGAACTGTCAAATGTGTGAACAATCTTGCAACTAATTATTGTTTATTGTGTATACATACCGCAAACATTCTAGCATTCTTCAACCAATCAGGATCTTGTATTATATTTAGTTTGTTTAATAAAGTTGGCTTTAAGAGATCCGAGATGTTTTAGTCCGCTCGGAGTGACCTTTGGCCTCTCTTAAATAAATAAAAATTTAACCATTACATTATTGACTGAAACATGATATCGTATAATTTGAAGTAGACAAAAGATTGTAACTGTTATCCAAAATTGCTTTGCTATTTTATTGCAATATACAAACACAAGTTTCTATTTTAAGCACTTTTTTTTCTGGAATATTACTCAAATGTTTGTCCTTGAAAGGTATTAATGAATTTAGATTTTCTTCAATTGATATCTTCATGATTTCCATTCCCTTAAAGGTCTTCCACAATTTCCTCCCATTTGGTGTTCATTTGACTCAGATAATGATTCCAGTAAACGAAATTGAAAATGCCAAATAATATTGGGAATATCACCAAAGCAAAGATGTCCAGAATGCCTTGTTTCCTCAAAAAAACTTTCATCCAACCACAGCATCTTCGGCAAAGGGTACATCTAGAATTTTTCTTGACTTCATCAGATTCCAGAGGTTTCTAGAGAAAAATTAAGTTTAAAGTGTCAATAAAAATATTATTTATTTTTAATTACATATCTAAGCAATATGTTACTACTTTCGTCATGTTACTATAGTAACGTTACATATTTTTTTTATTTTTAGCATTTCTGTTAATACATATTAAAAACTTTCTGCTTGGCCTATCCTTTCAGACTACACCAATAGATGTTTGATAACTATTTTCATCTATCTTCACGTTGTGTTCATCATGTGTAAACTGATCTGGTCCATCACAGTTGAAGAGAAAGGCTAGTGATATTTGATTGCTTCTTAAGGAATTCAAGTCGTGCATCGTGTCATGTTTGTTCCTGATTCACCTTAAACATCAAAACGGTGCTCATAACTTCTCAAGTAAAATTGTTTGTTTAATGATTTTCCTAGTGCGAATACAAAAATCTTTTAGGACTCTATCCTTGCTTACAAAAATGCCTGCAAGCAATAACTGTAAATATTGGTTATTATGGGTCTCAAAAGTTTCATTTACATCTTTATCCACCATCCCATTAAAACTGGATGGCTGAAATCCAATGTTTTTTCCGTTTCCTCCCCGCTGTGCCCTATTGGACAATCCTTCATCAATTAATCAATAATAAATGTAGTAACATCTGTTTTGGTTTGTCTGAATTTTCGATTGGCTATGTTCATTAGTTTGGTGAACAATCTCGAGTTATATATTTATTGTCCTTGCAATGTTATGATTTTTTCACCTTCACATTTTCTTACTGAAGTCACTCTGCGGAATCTGTTAACATCGGTTTCAGGTGTCATCCTCTGTTGATGGCTGCGTGTTAAGTCTACCTTTAAGATAACGAGCTAAGGTATATAGAGGGTTTGTTGCCAACCTCGTTACACATTTAATACTAATCTTGATCTGACTCACAAGAAGTGTTTTCAGATGACAGCCACGACCCGCAACAATTAGAACAAGACGTTAAGAAACCTATTCCGTATTACCGGTACAAATACACTTAAACCTTCACATGTCAGGAACAAGAATTATTGTAAATATCTACGTCCACTACCTGTTCTAGAGATAATATAATTAAAAGTTTTCTGTTAATTACAAAATTAAGCGTTGCATACCAAAAGTTGATGAGATGTATATTATTGACGTAGACATACGCAATTTGAAAAGTGTTTAAAGTTTCACATGCGTAATTGTGCAGAGCACTGGAACTTGGTGTATTAAACAAGCAATTGCAAAACTGATATCACAGCATTTAAAATTAAAATAGAACGTAGGCAATATTCTAGTGTAAGAAAAACTTAATTTTGAGTACTCATAGGAATGGATAAAGCAAGTGAAAGGATGAAAAATTGTTTAGGAAAGAAGATGTGAAAACATCCAGCAGCGGAAGTAGCAAGATTCTTGAGACAGAAACAGGAACATGGAGAAGGAAAAAGAAAATAGAGAGAAAAAAGAAATGGTATGTGAAATTAAAGGCAAGGAATGTGATATGGTGCAAGTAGAAGAAAACACGAAGAAAACTGAGGGAAATTTATATAACAACATAAGGATGAAAACAGAGACAAAAATGTTGTGAAATACATTACAAAGAAGTAGAACATGAAATTTTCATACGAAGCCCCAGAACTCTAGAACAAGAAAGCATTACACTCTCAAGGAAATGGAAACGAAGCGAAATAGATAGAAATGAGAAACAGAATAATCAAGTGGAACGAGGTATTAAGTATCAGTAAGCATTGAAAATGAATTGTGAAGAAAGCTGAATATGATGAAACAGGTTGAAAAAGGAAGCAGAAAAGAAGTTCATTGAGCAGTGGAGGGGATAGCGAAAGAATCATCGATCAACTAAGCCAAAAGGAAATATAACATGAATGTAGAAGTGAGAGGAGACAAACGTAGTCTGAAAGAGAGAGAGGAAACGGGAAAGGGTCTTCATGGGGTAGGAGATGTATGGCCATTTCAGCTACCAGAAGATGGAAGGAGATATCTAAAGGAGAAAAATTGATATAGTACTGAAATTTGCAGTAGAGTATGTGTTTGTTTGTCTGTGTGTGTGAGCACTATACTTTAGGTCTTAATTCAATGATATATTAAGATTTATACAAGCAATAACTCCTTATTCGACTTTGAGGAAGATTGTGTTAAATTTTGAAGACATTTCGGCTATGAATTAGCGACTAAAACAGTTCTTTAAATGCAATGGCAAAAGTGGTGGAACACTTACAGATGCTTATCAGAATAATGGAAACACCTGTAGTTGGCAACACGTCAGATGTGTGGGTTGGCAGTGGTGTCGTGGATTCGATTCATCAGGATTTGATGAATTGTTGATATGTGATTCCTTAAGTTATTTTAACAGTTCATTAAAATTCGGTATTCTTTACTCACTAGAATTCAAAAAATTAACGGCGTTCATGCTATTGGGAATACAGTAATACATTCAAAATACAGAATACAACATGACACACAAATTTGGAGAGTCGAAATCCAAAAACATTAAGTCATCAAAGTACTAGCTTTTTAGGAAATGACTTTACCTGAATCATTTACCTGAAACTGCTAAAAGATTCTTATACAAAACTGCTGTTGTTAGCCTCCTTTTACACACCAAGGTAAATGAGATTCGCACGTAAATCAATTCAGTCCATCTCAGGCACTAGAAATTCGTTTCAAACTCATTTCCAATCTCGAGTTTATTTCTCAAAGAAGTTTCGGAAACGATTGGATAAAATAGTTTTTAATCATTGTTGTCAATACCATGTAAAAAGATACCAAAATGGAAGCCTCGTTTAGTGAAACAAATACCTTCGCAACTGTCAGAAAACGTTAGCTGATAGCAAACGTTAGCTGACAGAAAACAAAACGAGAGGTCAAATGAATGTCATTAGTTTATTCTCCATATCATAAATCATGGAAGAACCCTATATCAAATACGAAATACTATAATTGAAGAGCTCAACTGAAACATATCCCAAGTTCACTCTTTTCGTATTTGCATTTTTTATGTTCGTCGCTATCTATGTTCCAAGGGCTATCCACTTGCATAAATATTACATCCTAAACCCACCACAAAAACCAATACAACATAATTTTCGCTGAATAGGATAACATACAAAGACCTTGGACTGTTTTTTGTTCCTCCTAAATATATACTTCGGTGGACTTGGGATGTTTTTCAATTCAGGTCTTCAATTATAAGTTGTTTCTCAAAGATAAGTCGGAGAAGATTCTATCTTGATATGCATTAAAGGACTTTCAAAACATACTAACAATCGCCTGTGTCCTAAAGTCAAGAATGATTCTTCATGTATATCCCATTTATGAAGCTCGAATCTTCCGTTTGTTTGGAATGGAAATCTCCTAAAGAAATCTTTGTACAGCTTTCTCATTTCACCACGCAAGGTTACCACACAATGGATGGTTCATGATACTTCACTCTTGGCAGTATTTTGATCCTCAGAGCGCCATGTATCAACTCTAACATAATAGTTACTATCCACTTATCCAAGCCACACCTCCGATTTATAGTTGTGGATTCTATGTGACGAATTATACGACCCTACTACGGAGTGTCTTTGTCCTAGCGATGAGTTTTTAATGTATTCTATAGGGAAAACTGTATTCATGTTCTTGTTGTGTATGATAAGCAAAGTGGGAATAGTATAGAAGTTCTGATGATGAGTAATCACTGCCAAGCAGATTACTACCCTGATGGTGCTGGGCAATAAATCGGAATTTTCAGTATTCGTGCCGAGTGATGTTTGCGTCTTGAATAAATTTGGTTACTGTAGGTTTGCCTAAAAAACAACTGAATTTCTGCGAAATTGCAGCCATGCTTTGTGAGCTTCAGAGCTTGTGTGTTTCCTAATATTACACGATCATATTGCAAAGGTACGGAGATCTTGTGCATTCGCGTATCCCGTCGGGTCTTGTGTAGCAAAGCAGAGCTCTGTAGAGAGGTGTGTATATTCTTGATTTCTGGTTCTTTCGTCTCCAAGTTATACTGCTGATCTCAGAAAATCTCTAATAAAACAGAGGTAATTTGTCTGGATATATTCAACTAATATATTGTCGAAATTTTATCCTGCCTTTCAATCCAATTTCCAATTGATATCTAGCTATATTTCCCGTATATGTATTATAAAGAAATTCACCTATTTCTACAGGAGTTCGTACCACCTAAATCACACCATTAAAAGCTTGATGTTTTCAAACATTTAATGAAAGTTCTCACTTTGTTTGTTTACTCTGGAAATATATTTACAATATAAAAAGATTCTAAAATATTATAACAAAGCATCACTATTGACATTTTAAGATTGTACAATAATATTCTAATTAATATAAGAAATATAAATACAGGGTGTAATTACTTTCATTGGCAAAATCGCGCGAGCTAGAACAAAGCTGCTGAAATCTCCTGTGCAGTTTTTACAATATTCCAAAGTTTTTTCGACCTTTCCTTCAAGAAAATTTACTCAGTAGTGTTATAAAGTGTTGCAGTGTTTTATATAATAATTTTACATCATGAAAATTCAAAATTAACTGTGGTAAAAACATCAAATGCTACAGTGACAAGAGAGTTAAGAGTGACTAACAGCTATGGCGGATAGAAATCATAGCAACTAATAAATACCTGACCTTAAAACATAAATTATTAAATCTGTAAGACTGCAAAATTGTATTATATTATCAATATTATTATAAAAGAGCAATTATTAAAACGAAAGCGCAATGGATGGGCATAACTAGCCATTTCCGCGCTAGATCACAAAATATGAATACGAATGCAATTACGTTCGATGCATAAAGTTGCAGTTTTATATCTTCTTAAGATAACATTTCAGTTTCTTTTCATATCTTCAGTGGCGCCAATTGTTCGTATGTTTCTGTACAGCCGGCTGTCACGAAATCTAGTATATTATCCAAAGAAAGTGAAAAGAAATTAATTTATGATCTGAGTTTAGCAACAGCAATTTATTCAGCTGTTTCCAATCTGGAGATTACATCTAGTATGTCATTTTTAATTTTTTATCATTCACCACTCTAAGAATTCGCACAGCCTGATCCTGAGATGCCTAAACGCCATATATTTAAAATTCTAAATTACAAGACTTCATGATGGTGCGTGAATGATAGTACATAGAGAGAAACTGATTTTAAATATAGATCCAGCGATCTGGAATTATTCGCCCGTTTATAATCTGTTCACTCCAAATTAAGCAGGTTGATGATTTCTCTCAATTTAAAGAGAACATGATCGACACTTCAGTGCACCTGTCCTAAGGACCAGTATTTGTTTATACTATACACATTTTCTTTACGTTATTAGCCTGCATGGACAAATCGGTAGAGCGCACGACTTCAGAGCGAGCGGTCCCGGATTTGTTTCCCGGCGGGAGCTCAAAATTTTTGTTTTGAGCCAACATCGTGAGGACAATGGGGAGCTACTTGCATAAAAAGAAATAACGGATTGTGGTCACGAAAGTCCCGTGCACGGATAAGAAGAGGTGTTATGGTGACTACATAGTCTCTACTTGAACGCAATACAGCTGTCTAACAGTCCAGGCCACTTCAGAGGTTGTCGTACCAAACAGTTAAGTTTTAGTGTTTATTCAATTAATACTTTTAGAAAAATATTTATCTTCAAAATGTTTGTCTTACCACAGAATTAAATTCCGTTGGAAAAGGGATAATTCTCCCAGGATTTTCAAAGTCTACCTCGCTCTTGGTGCTGAAGCAGGAACATCTGTACCGTATACCGAACAGTATGAATGCGTACTCCAGAAGAGCTCCAACGACAAAACTCATGCACACAATCAGCCAAACCTCAATAGGTTTTATGCCAAATGAACTCCTTAATTTCTGCCTGTGGGAAAAGTAATAAAATTTTATAAATATTCCTTTAAAATGCAACTTTCTTAGCATGATTATTTAATTAATGTTAATTGAAAAGCTTGTTCCCAAAACAAGCTCATGCTTTTTGCAAATTCATTAACGAAAATGGCCAATGTTTAGATTTAGATTTAGATAGATAGATAGATAGATAGATAGATAGATAGATAGATAGATAG
>JAGDQP010025412.1:12177-26932 GCA_022664845.1 Lepisma saccharinum | reverse complement strand
TATATATATATATATATATATATATATATATATATCATATTCAGCCGTTTTCTATCCACTGCTGGATGAAGGCCTCCCCCTTTTCTATATACATATTTCGGTCTGCTGCTATCCTCATCCATGTAGTTCCTGAAAAACGCTTGATTTCATCTACTCATATTGCATTTGGACGTCGTTTCTTTTCTCTAGGAAGCCAATGTAGTACATTTGTCGTCCACGGCCCATTTCCACTTCAGCTTCTTCACAGTCTTGATTACATACTCTACCTTTGTTTGTGCGCGAATACATTCTTTTCTCTTCCTGTCCCTCCTGGTTATTCCTAGCATGCATCTCTCCATTGCTCTTTGTGTGACTCTTAATCTTTAAGTCATTTGCGCATTCACTGTCCAAGTTTCACAGCCGTACATCAACAGGTAAGACACATTGATTATAAACTTTACGCTTCAGACACATTGGTAGTTTGCTTTTGAAAATAAAGTGTAGTCTTCCAAACGAACTCCACACCAATTTACATATATTTATTTCATCAGTCAACTTGGCATTCTATGTTTTGAGCTGGCCTAGGTAAACATACTCATCAACTATGCCTATTATCTCTCCGCTAATCTTTATTTCCCTTTTTGCAGCATGTTGATTGTATATGACCTTTGTTTTAATTAAATTCATTTTAAGGACTATTTTCGAACTCTCCTTATTCAGTTCTTCCATTCTGGTTTGTGGTTCTTCCGCTTTTCAAGCAAACAGGACTATATATTTAATCAGCGAACCGTAGGTGATGAAGATATTTTCCATTAATTTTAATTGCAACTTCATCCCAGTTTAAATTTTGGAACACTCTCTCCAGAACCGCACAAAATAGTATTGGGGAAATTGAATCTCCCTGCCTTACCCCCTTTCCACCTTTAAATTATTCACTTTCTTGGTGTAGTCTAATGACAGATGTTTCAGTCGAATAAATGTTTCGCAGTAGCTTGATGTATGCACTTTCGATGCCTTGATGTTCAAGTGATTTAAGTACTGCTGACAAGGAGACCGAATCGAAAGCTTTTTCGAAATCTATGAATCCTAAACATAGTGGAAGTTCATATTCATTAGTCCTTTCCATAACTTCATTCAATGTTTGTATGTGGTCCATTGTGTTAAGTCCACGACAAAATCCGGCTTGTTCCCTTCCCTGGTTAAAATCCAAATCCCGTTCAATACGATTCAAAATAACTTTGGTGAACATATTGTATAGACCTGACATTAAACTAATTGGTCTGTAGTTTTCGACGCGTTCTTTGTCCCCTTTCTTGTACAACAAAATTATAACGGCATTATTCCAGCTTCTGGGTATTTATCTCTTCTTCAGGCACATTGAGAATAATTTCGCAAGTTCCTCTTTCATGTTTTCACCTCCCCATTTAAACATCTCTGCTGTGAGTCCATCTTCTTCTGGCGACTTTCCGTTCTTTATCCCTCGAAGTACTTTATCCACTTCTTCTTTCATTACGTCTGGGACATATACATCATTTTCTTCTGAGTCTTCATTTCCTAGCTCTTCTTCGGAGTAGTACAATTCTCTGTAGAAATTTTCAAATATGTTTATAATTTCTTCCTTATTTAGTGTACGATCCCGTCTTGTCTCGTAACTTCAATTATTTGCTTTTTGGATTTCTTCAGACTCTTGTTCACCTTGATTGTATTTCTAACAAGATTCTCGTTGTATCTTCGTACATCCTCTCTTATTTTCTTCCTTACGATTTTATTTAGTTCTATGTATTCAATCCTTTTTATGTAATTTTCCTCTACTTTCATTTCCCTTCTTTTCTTCATCAAGAGTTTAGTTTCTTATGAGATTTTGCTCTCTCTTTTCTTTCTGGTGCTTGCTATTTCCTTGGTTGTCTCTCTTATTATCTCGCTCACTATTTTTATTTCTGCTATTGATGTCTTCTTCATCCTTTAACTCTTCCAAGGCGCTGAATCTGTTGCTTAGTTCTATCTCGAATGTTTGTTTGTGTTTTCCAAGATTTTCCAGATCTAAAACTGGCGGTTTTCCTCTGATAAGCTTCTTTCTCTTAAGTCTAGCATTTAGTTTTAGCTTACATCTCACCATCCTATGATCACTCGAGACTTTGAAACTGTTCAGAACAGATACGTCTTGCAGAATTTCTCTGTTATTCAATAGAAACTAGTCTATTTCGTTTTTTGTCCTATTTAGGCTATTTCATGTCCACTTCCTCTGGGGCAGTTTCTTGAAAAATGTATTGGAAAAGAATAGTCTGTTGGCTTCTGAGAATTCCACTAACTCCTCTCCTCTCTTGTTTCTTTTGCCAAATCCAAAGTTTCCCACTTTCGTGTCACTGCTCTGCTTGGTTCCTACTTTCGCATTGAAGTCTCCCATTACAATTTTGTAATGCGATTTGCTACTATCCAAAATTTTCTGTATCTCCTAGTATAGGTCTTCGATTTCCTCCTCCGGGTGTGAAGTTCTTGGAGCGTACACTTGTATAATATCCATACTGTATCTCTTATCTTCATTACTACCCGTGCGATTCTATCTGAAATTCCTTCAATTTCTGTGATCCGTGACTTCAGGTCTTTATTAATTATAAAGTCAACGCCTGTCGGTTTTCCATTTTCTGTTCCTTTAAAGTAGAAAGTGTGGCCCGACTGTAATTCCAACTGTTCTTCATTCTTCACCACAGTTCTGATAGTCATATCATGTCTCACTTAATCCTCTTGAGTTCATTCTGCAGTTCTTCTAATTTGTCTTTTAATTCCTCTTGCTAAGGCTTAAGGGAACCGACCGGGGTAGACGCCTAATGTCCAATCCATATGTTCACGTCGTGGGGCCTGTTAGTACCCAGGCAACTGCATGGCGAGCGAACATGGATGTTCTGCTCAGCAACCCGCATTAGCTGACAGCGTGGTGAGTCAAATGTCAGCACCCCTCCTTTCTTTACACATTGGTACAAGTAAGGAAACAACCTCGGAGGACTTCATTGCCCGGTGGACGGAATGCAGCTGGCAACGGCAGCGGTCAGTCCTACAGGAAGTCAGAGGGTCAAAATTCCCGCGTTTGGACTGTAGACTGCCAGGACATTGACACGGCAACTCGAATGGACATATACGTGGCGACTCTCAAGTGTCAGTCGCTTGCAGGAGAGGACAAATTAGAAGAATTGCAGAATTAACTCAAGAGGATTAAGTGGGCCATCATTGGACTATCAGAAGTGTGGAGGAAGAATGAAGAACAGTTGTAACTTCCGTCAAGGCACACGTTCTACTTCAAAGGAACAGAAAATAGAAAACCGACAGTACTTAAATCACTTGAACGAATCAAGGTATCAAAAATGCATACATCAAGCTACTGCGAAACATTTATTAGACGGTTTTCAACATAATAATGTCTTTCTTGTGTTGCCTCACTTTTAATATAATACTCTTTTTCTTGTGTTGCTTCTAAACAGAATAACTTGAAGACAATCGGGATATATTTGTTTTTAGAAGTAGGGCAGAATGTTGTTTTTGTTTTGTCTAACTTTGGTTGGTTTGCAAATTTAGCTATGTAATTCTTGATGACTAACGTAAACTGGCTCATCTTTTCTTTTATGGTCGTGCGAATACGATTTTACTTCACTATACTTTACGAGTTGAAAAACATTAATAATTTTACGAAGATATACATTTTTCATGAATTAGAGTCCTGCAAATCCAGGCCCGCAACAGCCCACCCCGGTCCGTAGGCTCCTGCCAACCCGGAGCCGCAGCGATTACGCGAACTAAGAATTTTGTCTGTGTCTTTCTGTATGTGTGTTAGTGATTCAAATCACTAGTGGATCAGGGAAACCCGTTTCCAAAGCTTTGTCCACTCTCTCGCCGGTGCAGAACTCCTTGAATTATTAGTAGCACCAAAGAGCATACATTCCATAACTCACTGTTTGACCCAGTAGTCAACGTATTGGGAAGCTGGCCGAGAGGTCCCGGGATCGAAACCATTTCCGAGTGACTTTAAATGTTTCATTTTAAACGATAGCTTTGCAATTTGTTATCCATAAAATAAATTGTATTGCCCCCCAGGGTATCTAAATCAACCCATGTGCACAAGGTGTTTGTGCACCAGAAAGCGCACATGGCATGAGCAGGATCGATCCAATGTTTCTCAACCTTTTTCATGCCGCGACCCCCTTGTACGGTGCCTTCTACCCGGCGACTCCCAGAAACAATTTTGTTGTTTGTAATAAGTGAATTTATTTAACGTTTTATTAAATAGCCTCCTGAAGGCTTCAACACACACATATATACTGTTTATCAATTCGTGTTACTGAGAAATAGGCCTGTAAACACGAAAGTTCTAAAGTTATTTTCATGAATTTTTCTACAGTTGCTTACACGACCCTGAAGTTTTGACACAGAATAATGTTCCTTAACTAAATTTTAATTCCTCTTTCGGGAATTCAAACTCCAAAGTGAATCTCGCTTATGGGAAAAGCAATGTTAATTCAGAAGACCACTTTTCCTTGTCTAATTTTGTTAATTAGTACTAAGAAATTAAGTCAGACACCGATTTATGTCTATAAACTATTGTAGCATCTCTCCATCTCGATCTACTTCACTTTTCAGTTTGGCCCACCAAAAGAGGGTTACAATTTTGTTTTGTAAAATTATTTTCACAGTGTAAAAAGGGTTTTTTGTGAGCAATTGTAGCAAATTTCATGGAAATATCGTGAAAACTTTCGCTTATACCGGTCTGTTTCTCAGTTAAACGAATTAATAAAGGTAAAGGTAAAGCTATCTCCTGTGCGATACACACGCGCCGTTAACAGCACATGGCGGATGTGGAGGTAGCGCTCCACATCTCGGCACGAAGTGAGGCGGAGTGGTCAGTCCCACGCTCGACCGCCTTTACCTTTCCAAGGTGCCCAGGTGTACCAACAACACTCTGGTACTCAGTTTTATAGGAGCCTGAGCGCACCGCAGAGCGCCAGACATGGGAAGGATGGGTGCCTAACTTACTTGGGACTGAAAATGTATCACAAAAATTGAACAGGATATTTTGAAACTGGTTAAATCAAAATAGGCTCAGATTGCGCGCTATTATACTTACAATACAAACTGTCAAAAGTTAAAATTTGTGTTACGTTCAACTTGTCATATTGCACGAAGTGTATTAGAACTTTTAATTGAAGTTTTAACTTCTAGATTTGCTAACGACAATTTTCTTTGATGATGTTAGATATGTTCAGGCTAGTTTACTTTAAAATAAACGACAATAAATGATCGTATCTTAATGTGGCAATACTTACCCTAAGCTGGATTTGTTCGTAAAACTGCCATAATATATTCATTTCATAATTCCACATGACATAAAGGACATACATACACATGTGTTTACTTACCACACAATACATACAGACAAAATGTAACACATATACTCAATTTTACATTTTCCTCGCATTTGAACTTGGTTATTCATAGCTGTTGAATTCGTTGGTAAAATGGAGTAGGGGAAACACGCTGGACATTTCAATACGAAAGTAAACCAACATATGTTCAAACCCTGTTCAAGCTACAGATTTTTTACAAAGCAATCGTGAATAATCTAATCATCACTTCTGATACAAACGGAGAATATTTCCGACTGTGGAGTGAAGCACCTGAGTCACTAAAGAGAGGAAGACGATTTACGAATGTTGGTTGGAAAAGTCCAAATCAAGTCTCAGGGGGAAAGTTAAGAACACTTCATTGATCAGAAGTTTCCACTTTTCATGTTATTATTCTTAGAAAGAAACACTATAACATTTGTTAAGCACGTTTAGGGTAGAGCCACCTGTGGAGTATCGCTAGCGTGCCGGACTTCTAATTAGAAAACCTGAGTTTGATTCCCCACTAGCCAGTTTATTTTTCGCATACACTGAAGTATTCAAACATTTATCACCGGGTTGTGGAGAACTTACGAAGCATTACTGGTCAGTAAATAGTATGTGTGCTGTTTAGCATAATGTAGTTTTCATGTTTTTCGTTGGTCTTTCTCTCTTCCTCTCTTTCTTGGTGTATTGTTATCGTGTCTTCGCTCCGTCTTTCTCTTCTTCTTCTCTATATCTATTTATCTACATTTTTCTCTTACTTTACACACACTCTCTATTTTTGTGCGTCTTCCAGAGCCAATCCCGGGCCATTTTCGATGACCCGGTGATAGGACCTGACCCAAACATAAGTGACCCGGTAACCCGATTGACATGGTCTGGAAAATCTATTTAACTGGGAATTTCGCGTCGTATTTTTCGTAGTTCAGGAGTAACATCTCCGGTATTAGTCACCCCTGAAAGAAACACTTCAAACGCAATGAAATAATACAAATCTCACCTTCATCCTACGAGTTATCAGATCTAAATCGAATCAGCGGGTCAGCATGGGTTCGAAACTTAACCCGACGAAATAGTACCAAATTTGACCAGCAGCCCCCGACAGCCGGTAACCCGTTTCAGCTCTGTCGTGTTCATTCCATCTGTGCGAATTGTTATAAACACTAGTTCTTTAGTATTGTAATTATTAGAACGTTATACTCGCAATAGGTGGAATATAGAGTGGAATGTCCAGAAGAGATACATTTTAAGACATGAGTAGAAATTGGCCCCCTTTTTTCGTCTATTTCAAGAGAAGAAATCTTTTTATATTAGTTTGGCACAAAATTCGTTTCCATCCTTTAATTTATCAACATACTATTACACGTGTTTCTTTTTTTTTTTTACGCTTGCAATGTGGAACATGTAAGGTTTACTATGCCTATAGGAACATTCTAATTTTGCTTTTGAACTTTAGTAACTTCTCATTTCGATACAGTTTGCATATGTAATTTGGCTCTTTCTGATAGAAATTAAGCAGAAAATTATAATTCATTCATTTTCTTTTTATGTTCAATTTGCATTAGTAATCTGGAATAGAAGGTATATATTGAGTTTGTTACAATCTGTGATTCCGCCAGACGCCGGCCCCTGTAGGGGGTGTAGCCCAAATCCTCGAGACTACTCCCAACTTCAACATATTGCGGACAAAAGTTGGTAGAAACTGTGCAAAACTCTACGTCCACCCTCCCAATTTTGACCTTAAGCCCCCAATCTAAAAATCCTGGCAGAATCCCTGATTACAAAGTATTCCGAACCAGTATGTTTAATAAGCCCCACCGAATTTGCAAACTAACCCAGCGCAAACAAAGAATGTGTGTTACACTTTTGACATTATCCTAGATGTGTCTCAAATCTCTGGAGTTTCACTGGAAATCATGAGTATTTAATCTGACCACCAAGTTTGGTCTCCATTTTGAAAGTGACTTAATGAATTTTTGAAGTGTATTCGAATTCGAATAACCGTGAAAAAATATAAAATCCAAAAGTCACTTCTCTCTTGCTGTTAGATTTGATTTGTGGGAACTGAAATTTATACTGTGGGAACTGAACTTAATATTTTTTACTACATTTAAATTCCATATTTTTATCTGTACTTCTTCTTCTCTTTCCCCTTTTCTCTTTCTCTCTCTCTCTCTGTCTCATTTCTCTGCCCTTGTCTAACAGACATCCATCGATTTCAATGTTTCATTGCATGTGTTTAAATTTCTCCCGCCATCAACTTATGTATATTGATTCGTCTCTCTTTTATTCTTTCATTTTATCGATACTAATACATGTCTATTTTTTTTTTAAAAAAAAAAAGGTTAAGATGTTTGCTGATTTTAGTATGGACGAGACGAAGGAAGGAGAAAGAGGGGATTACCAGACAGGATTATGTGATAAGAAGGTGCAATTTTGGTTGCCTAGCTGCACGGCGTTCACTGACACAATTTTTTTTATGCGAAGTGTACCATCCCGGTATATGCCTGGCGTGGCTGAGGGAAACACTGGAAAAACCTAAGTCAGGACAGTCAGCCGCTGGTACCGAACCGAGGACCTCCCGAATACGAAACCAACGTTCTATCAAGTAAGATACTGCGCTCGGAAGAAAGCATACTCGTCTCGATGTTTATCATAAGCACGGACACACAATATCATAGGCACGCATACACAAAATAACGTAAATAACAACATAATATCAGAAATTATAAAGGATAAATATCGTGCATCGTGCCCTATTTTTAAGAGCTGATAGAAACAGACCTTTTCTCTTGTCTTTCACGCATAACGTTAGTGTTCTATGGAATTCATTAATAAAGAAATAAGAAAGAAACCATAGGTTTTAAAGTCCATTTTTTATTCTCCATGCTCGGTAAGGATCTTTTTCTATTGGACAATTTGAATTAAACTTTCCAGTACACTTCAACTAGTGGCCCACCTAAAATAAAAATGGTGTTAGGTTTCCTGTTTTGGTGTTTGAAATGCGACTTGCTTAAGTTTTATTTTTATTATTATTATTATTTGCTACATACTACAAGAAATCATGAATATCTTTCCAGAACCCAGGACATATGATAATGTTTTCTGTTAAAGAAAAGAAAATTCCAACCCTTGCTAGCTTACTCACACACTCACAGAATCACACACCGCCACTCTACGTCAGTTGGGTGGCCTATCTTCTAGGCTTAGAGAAAAATCGTGTATAATAAAGTCATGTAAAGATTATATTGGCCATGATAGTACAACCACAGTTCGCTCGAAAACTAAAATAATGCTTTACCGAGCGGTCCTAGCTTACTTGCTAGACAGTTAACTTGGCAAATGGAAGGTCCTGGGAACAATCACACCGGCAACCCATCTTGACTAAAGTATTTCCAGGCATTTACCTCAGTCATATTAGGTAAATACTGGGATAGTACCCACAAAATAAGCCCCTGGTTTGTAACATCATCTCTCTCACCCTATTCCGGTCTGAACCTAAGATACCTAACAACCATAAATAATTTTAAATTCAAATAATGACTTAATTTGGTTCCATTGATAGTACGAATAAACTAATATTTTCAATTATCAATGGGGGAGGAGGAACTTCATTGATCTCTCACTCTCTGGGACATTCCTGTATGAAAAACCGTTACAATATTACGTACACTCCCACACGGGCTGAACTTCTTGGAAATATTCTAGTCTTGAGCAGAATGATTCGGCAGAATACAACCTGATTATCAAAGCCTTCCTTTGTAAATTCTTTTCCCCAACTAAATCGACCTTAACTCGTACTTCTCCTTCAAGGATATTGAGTGCTGGGGAAATGGCTTGCGAAATTGTAATTCTTTATAACCGAAGAGGCGAAGAGTATAAGGTACCACTCTATCATAACAGTGAGCATTGACTCACGAATTCCTTCAGTATGTGAGGAATTTCCTGTCTGTTAACTTCTGTCTCTTTAGTGGACTGTTTTTTTTTTTTTTTTTTTTTTTAGAGTGGACTTCTTTACTTTCATGTATATTGTCGTGGGTGTGGCGAGGACGACTTGTTTCAGAGTATGAGAGGCAAGACAACAGAGAGAGAATCATACAAAGATTTCCTCCTATCAGTAACACTAGACTCTAAATCAAGTCGTAGAAACAGGATTGGAGATTTTCTGGATATAAAAATATCGACACAATACACTGTAAAAAGTCATATATGTATATTATACTTTTTGTAGAATAGTTCTCATAATATTCAGCCATTTTCTACCCAGTGCTGGATGAGGCCTTCCTCTATTTTTTTCCAGAGAAATCTCGCTCGACTTCTGTCCCCACACACATTAACGTAGCTCCTGACAAACACATAATTTCTTCTATCCATTTTATGCTTGGTCTCTTTCTAGATCGTTTCTTATGTCTAGAAATCCGATGTAGAACATGTGTCGTCCATGTGCGATTTGTTCGTTTAGCTTTGTGACCAGCTCATCACCACTTCATCAGTACAATCTTGATTACATCTTCAACTTTTGTTTGAGATCGGGTTTATTCATTTGTTCTCTTGTCCCTCCTGGTTATTCCTATTCATGCATCTTTCTATTGCTTTTCGTGTAACGCTGAATCGTTTGAGTAATTTGCTAATTCAATGTTTACGTTTCACATCTATACAACATCACATGTAAGACACATCACATGTAAGACACATCACATGTAAGACATACTAAGACACAATTTATGGCAATTTTCTCTGTGTGAATCTGTCTTTCTTTGCAGCATGTTCGTTGTATTCTTTGTCGCGTCTCTTCGGAACCATATTTTCTTGAAATTCTTGATCTAAAAGACAAACCGCTTCAGTCATAAATCATCATTTCCGACCCACTGTTCAGCTGCTGAAGAATGGAGAACGTTGTTGCCAAACTTTAAATGACAGGAATGGGCTTTCCCTTCTCCTCTTCTATCTCCTTTACAGACCTTTCCTTCTTATTTTGAAACAGCACAGTTAGGTTTCACTTGGGATAGAGAGAGGAGCGCTTGAAGTATGGCAACGTCGGGAACATTGACGTGAGGCACGCGGTTCATAATGGGGGAAAGTTGAGGTTGTCTCCTGATAAGAAAAAGTGGTTTTACTGTGAGACAGAGAATACATTATTTTTGGTTTAACTTAAACTCATGCTAAGTTCTATTTTTGAACTCTCACTACTCAATTCTTCTATTCTGGTTTGTTAGTTCTGCATTCGATGCAAATAAGATTATGTCATCAGCAAATAGTAGGTGCTTAAGATATTCGCCATTAATTTTTATTCCAAATTCATCCCCAATACGTATGATTTTTTGAATACTTTCTCGATAGCCACAGAAAATAGTGTTGTAAAGGTCCTGCCTTACTCGTTTTCCAATCCAGATTTTTTTATGTTGTCTAATGAATGATACACGTGGCGTTTGAGTATATCTTTCGTAGCATTTTTATGTATACACATTCGATGCCTTGACAGTCAAGTGATCTAAGCACTGCTGCCAAAGATACCGAATCGAAGTCTTTTTCGAACTCTATGATTTCTACAGATCATCCTTTCCATATAAGCTCATTCAAAACTTGTAATTATGCGGTCCATTATACTACTAAATCCTTCTTGTTCCTGTCTTTGATTAAAATCTTTAAGCCTAGTTCAATATTACTAAAATTTGGTGAATATTTTGGTACAGGACTGACAATAAACTAATTTATATATTTTTACGCATTCTTTGTCCCCTTTCTTGTGTAACAGAATGACACTATTCCCATTTGAGTGTATTTCTCTCTTCCTGAAGCACTTACAAATATTTTAAAAGATAAATTTTTCCTTCAGTGGTTCTGCCAAATTTTTCAGTTGGGGGGGGGGTAAAGCCAAAGTTGGGGTAGAGTTTTCCAGGGATTCTATCGATTTTTCACAGTAAAAAAAAATTAAGTAAGGTGATTTCTCTACGACTTGGAGAGGTGACACGCTCCGTTCAGGGGCGTCTGGAAGAATCCCTGGTTTCTTTTACCAAGAATAACATATTTGAGTTAGCATATTGTTCAGAATCTGAAACAGTAAGGTCATAGCATGATGTAAATTGATGAAGCATTACTGCAACCGAAATGGCAGTATTGGAAAATAGGATTGCAGCAAATTCTTAAGAAAAAAAAAAAAAAAAAAATCCCAGATATTGGTGGCATTGAATTCGTCTCGAAGGTTTTTTAATTTTAGCACAGTAAACCGTATATAGAGACCTCTCTTCCGAAATGTGAACGCATTTTGTCCAGAATTCGAAGAACTTCCTATTCTCCCCGTCAGATGTCTCTCTGGAGCTTAACTTATTTTCTTAAAAGCTCCTGGTAAACTGAAATTCCGTGATAGATTAGCATTTCCTGTTACCTGAAATTTCGCACTACGAACCAATCATATGCTTGAATTTATGAGGATGTTTAAGAATATAAGCTATAGAGATCAGAGACACCTAACGGGGAGGACAGAAACTTCTTCGAATTCTGAAAGAAATGCGCAGATATTTGTCAATGGAGGTTAAATCTCTGTATAGTTCTTTGTGGGTTGAGTTACCGATATCGTAGTGAACGGATATAAACACATAGAGGTATAAAGAGTATATATTCCCCAGATATCAAGTATAAGCTTATAATAAGCTTAATTTTCGCTTGTGTAGTAATGATTGACGGATCAAGTTTGAAATTGACTGTACTAAATTGATTTGATATTGCAAATTTGTTTCAAGCTGGACGTAGACTGTTGTACTGATATATGGCAAGGCTGTTCACACTTCTTGTAATAAGCTTGATATGGTAAGCTTGCAGCAATCTTTTCAGGTGTCAAGTGGTATGTATCAAACTTGAATTAAGCTTTGCTGCTTTACATGACAAGTTTGATTCAAACTTCTACATTTGCCATGGCAAGTTTCCAACAAGTTTGAATCGTTCTTTCTCTGCTATGGGGGTCGACAGTCTTTGCTGAGCAAGCAACGCCCAGCTATGAAGAAGAAGAAAGTGTAATAATAAAACGAAGTATTTCTTTAAAAAAAACTGTTGACACGTTCACCTTTCAGAAACACCCTTTGTTTGTCTTTGGTTTTGGTCATGTGCTTTGTTGTGGCTATTCGAATAATTTCAACAGAAGATCAGTGCATGATTGCTTATGGAAGCCACCTGTACTTTATAAATGTCTATGTGCTGAACTATATAAAAAATTCAAGTACTCATAAAAGCAGTGTTGCCAACTTCAAGTACGGAAAATTCGCAATTGTATGTTGTTTTTTTAATTTTACCTTGATGTGGAACAGGGACGGCGCTACAGAGGGGCTTGTGAGGTCCCAAAAAATCTACCTTAGTCTCCGTTTTATTAGTATACTTTACTTACGTATATGAAGAGTACAGGGAAAGAAGGGGGTAATGTGTATCCTAGGTCCTTTCCTTAGGACATCATCCGATGGAAGGCAATGGCAAACCTCCATCAGCTCACCTTGCCCAGGGACCTTCGGGTCAGGACTTGCCTTGGAGCAGAACATCAACCATAGTCATGGTCCCAGGTTATCAATTAAGTGAACTGAGTTCCTTTAAAATTTCGAATCTGGCACTTTCACCTTTATCTTTCATTTGCATCTACAGTTAATTAGTGATTAATAATAATAGTTTGCAACGCTGCAGAGTGATTTTTTTTAAAAGAAAGAGAACCAAAATTCTTGGCAAAGAGAGAGAAAAAAATGAAAATTAATCATGTAAACGTGCAAACTGAATTGTTCTTGTTTAGGCACGAACACAAAACAATGTTATTGTCGGAAAAGGAGTCATGTTGAAAGCCATGTCGTGCACCTTACCGTTGTTGTTCGCTGTGATTCTCTCTCTCTCTCTCTCTCTATGTTTCTCTGTATGTATGAACACAGGTGCAATGTCGACAATCCAAGACGAAAGGCAATGAATACTGGGGGAGGTAAAAAAGAAAACACTTGCGATGGAGGCACAATGCGTTGAAGGGAAAGAAGGCACGTATTACCAAGAAAAACAAACTATTTTTTTTTCGAAGAGTTTGTTTTTGTTATTGTTACTCAATAAGTGTGAGTTACAAAGCATAATTTCTTCATCAATTTCTCCGAAAAAAAGAAAACAAAATTAGGCTAACAAAAGATGACAGTTTTCTTTTCCAACAAACTACTCCTTACTTTAAGGTTAATGTAAAGCAAAGATCTCCAACAAAAGATAGCAGCACTATCGCAGTATAATTATGTCTAATGTATTTTTTGTCGTTACACGAAATTTCCAATGCTGCTCCAACAAATTCAAGAGTAGGGAGTTCTAACTTTCAGGGAAGAAGCTTCATAAGCATTTTCAAGAGTTCTATTCGTGTCAATTAATTTTCTTTTTTGTTCATTGTTGGAAGAGCTTCATTGTTGTTGAAATACCATTCAAACCTATAACAATGAAGTTCAACAAATTCCAAAGGAAAAAAAAATGGCACAGATAGAACTCTTGCAATGGTTATGAACTTTCTTCTTTAAAAGTTTGAACCCTCTAGGCTTGAATTTGTAGAAGGCAGCATTGGAATTTCTTACAACGATAATAATACATTAAACATACGTAGGTAGTGCTGCCATCTATCTGTTTTCATTGAGAGTTTGGTGTGAATTCTTCAAATGGAGAACGCTAAGCACAAGAAAAGGACCTTCTTCTTTCAAAGTCGCTACATTAAAAAGAGCCCAATAAATCAAAATGGCTGAACCTACTACAGTTTCTCCCTGCCTACAGTATTTGAGGCATTAGTCGACGTACACGGAAGACATCATTCATAGACACAGAGTGAAAACTAGGAATACCCAAAACTAAGAGGATCATTTATTTATTTATTTATTGCATTTATAACAGCATTGGAAAACTACCAATGTTTAATGTCAAATACGATCTTTATCTCTGGTGCTGTTTGCACCTTGTGAGAAGGAGATGACGAAAATACAGCTTATTTTGCCATATGGTGTTGATGTAGCTGAACACGTCATAATATGATCGAACAGATAAACCAATAGTTTCTTTAGTAATGCTCCTATGGGAGTTCTTAGAATGTATGAACGAGCATCTGACCTTTTGTTGAAAAAAAAAATGTTTGATTATAAGGGAATGTCCTCTTTTCTGCTTTTCCTTATATTTCCTCATCTTGTAAATAAACTATTTCCTTCCTGTTGTAATAACTGTTTTTTTTTCTTTTTTTTTACGTATTGTAAATATATGTGGCTGGCTGACAAGTTCCCGTTAATCAGGTTTAATCTTCTATCTAGTTTTCTTTATTAGAAAGAGTTTAAACGAATCGTGACGTACCACTTTACAATTGCACATTGTATTTCATTTTGTTTTGTTTTTCGATTCGCACTATGGACCTACTGCAGTGAAAAGCTATATAC
>JAGDQP010025412.1:483-11777 GCA_022664845.1 Lepisma saccharinum | reverse complement strand
GGAGTTGGTCTACTGCTCCCACGCTGACCAGACGGGTTGGGAGAGGAGAGCCGAAGCCCTCACTGTGATCGCCACTGTCTTTTATTCACAGCAGCTCCCCAATTGTCCTCACGATGCTGGGTCAACACCGAAATTTTTGAGCCCCCACCGGGATATATATATATATATATATTTATATATATTTATATAAATTTAAATCTACCTTTTAAACCTACCTTTACACCCCACCGATTTAAATCTACCTTTTCAGAACAGAATATTAAATTAATTAAAAAGAAGAAAATATCGATTTTCAAAATCTATTTCGGTATTGAACCTGGTTTGTTGGTATGGAATCGTCATACACTTTTCTGAAACCAATTTTTTTGTTGGCTTCTTTACTCGTTTTCATTTCTTGAAAAAAGAAATGCTAACTTTTCTCTCTCAGAAATCCAAAACCGCAGATGTTCGAAAAAAAAAAATATTCGAATTCTAGTTACGATTTTTAGTCTGATTTGCGTTAGTTGTCTAACTTTAACTACGGTCAATTTCTTCCGATTTATACACGGTAAAACAAAAGTCCTGAAGACACTGCAGTGTTAAAATCGCCATTGAAATCTGATCCAACCTTTGGGTAATGACAATAAGTAAAGGGTTTGCACCTGGTGCGGGTATGAGCATCATGGACGCCATCTTGGATTCAGCTCAAGAATTTAAAATAGGAAAGGAGTGTGTGTGGGGGGGGGGTCATGTGACATATCGTTTTAGACTAGCCTGTATCCAGAAATTCCAATACGAAAACATTTGTCACTTACTATTATTTTCTTATTAGATGGGGATTCTGAAAGTTGGATTTTAGTGTCCTACATGTGCGTGCGGACGGTCCAATTGGCGACGATTTTGTCAGACACACAAAAACAAAAAGGTTTTTTTTTCCAATCCTCATGGTGTATTGTGGCCGAAAATTGGCTTATTATTATTTGTAATCTGACTGTTTATGTTTAATGTTTGAGTGCACGAGACAGAAAATATTGAGCTCAAATATATATTTTATTACGATGACCTTCTTTTAACAACACAGTGTTGTACAACTGTCATTTCTCGCGTCACAATCTCGGAGCTTTTTTCTCTCTGCTACTCGAATGCACACTGTCTTCTCTTGAACTGTCACTCAATAGTTCGTACACACAACCAAAACACAATTATTGCAACGGATACACTCAAAGATACAAGAAGAAATAGAAATCCATGTGTGTTTCTGGTCTTGAACCCTACACAACATTTTAAAGATTTGTTTTAAAAAATTATCTTTTGTCGAACTATTTTTCCAACAAATATAAATTTTGAATAATTTCTAAAATTTTAAATACAATCTCTCTCTTCTGTCCCCCTTTTGTTTGTTCCGTAACACATCACATACATACACATATACTTATACACATTTTAGAATCAAGCAGTCTCGCAATATATATATATATATATTTACGTTTAAAAAAAAAACAGCTGCTGTCGTGACCAAGAAAGAAGCATTACTGATTTTTTTTTTAATATATTTTTTTTTTTAGCCAAACAATTACACACGTACATACACACTTCTGAATCTTACATCTGGTCAGTCTTCAATGGACGGGGACCTTGCGTAACACATCGTGTTCAACGGCGACACAAGCATTGGATTCGTTGCTGGCATGTCTCCCTACGGAAAGTACGAATGAACTTTTCCAATTCAAATAAATCCTTCCATTTTATACTTGAACACAGCGTTCCGCGAACTATTTTCTACTGCGGACCAGTTTTATTAGTTGGTAGGTTCAATGGTCCACCCTGCGCTTGCGTTAGGGCAGGCCTCGAGGACTACCTGTGGTCCACGGGCCACAGTCTCCGGAACGCTGCTTTAACATATAAAATGATAAATTTCATTACAAATTTTAGACAATTCGCATAAATGTGTGAGTAAAATTAACATCACCCAACATTTTGTAAGTAATGCGTTTTAAGAAGTGGTATTCCATGCCAAAACTGATCATCAATTCTTGGGGGGCGGGGGAAGGGGGAAATGAGTAATTGTGTATTAGCCTAAGAAACAAAAGAACGAAGCTGTCTTTTACAAAATATCTTCTGTTTTTTTCTGCAATTAGGGTTCGAACCCCTCGCACGATTGGCCATCCTGACTGAGGTTTCCTAGAGTTTGCCTTCAATTACACTAGGTGAATTATGGAATGGTACCTTAAGAAAAGCACTGGCCGATAACTTCCACATCCTCTACCTAACCCATCCCAGTCTGAGATACCAAAAGGTTTTCAAAAAATTCAAATTGTATAATTAGGGCTAAATTTTCGTCTGACCTTAACGATTTTTTTAGTTACTACTTTTCGGCACGGAGCATTCAAAAGAGTCTTTAAAATTCGGTTTGAATAATCTAAAATTCAGAGGTTCTCAAAGTAAGGTCCGCGGAATCCCTGGGGTCCTTGGTAATATTTCAGGGGATCCGCAGATACTTCTAAGAAAAGAGGATATATCGTCATTTTCTCAAATTGTTATATTTCGCAATCAAAAATTACATATTTTTTTTTCAAGATAGTGTGTAAAGATTTCACTTTTGATGACTAAGTACACTTGACTCTGTTATTGGATAGTAATTCAATTTGTACTGACAATAAATTCGATTTTTGTTATTTCAATTGCTTATGACCGTTTGAGGCAAGTTTCAAACTGTATTTCAAAATACTGGACAATGTTTTATCCTCCGATAGTGTCCGCCATTCGGAAGTATCACTGTAAAAACAGACAATACAAGCAGTGACGCAGAAAGATTGATGTGTGGAAGAAATAGCGGACTGGTTAGTACGATGAAAGCTGTTGCACCGTTTATATTGTGGGTTTACTGCTGTATCCACAGAGAGGCAATAGCACCAAAATAACACCAGAGCTCAAGAGTTGCCTTGGCGAGGTAGTTCCATTTATGATCACGCTCTTTGAATTCTCGATTTTTTTGGAAATGGGGAGTGACCACAAACAATTGTTAATGCACTGGGGAGAAGTAAGGTGCAGTTCCCGAGGAAGAGTATTGAGCAGATTAATTGAACTGACGGATGAAGTCAAGCTCTTTTGATTTGATGCCAACTTTGACCTTAAAGACACGTTCCATGATTAACTGGATTTTGAAGCTACGATACCTTGCTGATATCTTCAACCATCTGAATACACTCAACTTAAGCCTCTAGCATAATTATTTTTCAGATTTCGTATAAATCCGAGGGGATGATAAAAAAAAGAACTGACGCTTTAAATTCATAAATTAGACTTTGAAATCTTCTAGCAGTTCTATTCCATGGCAGACTCGTCCAGCTATATCAGGAGAAAATGTTCCAAAAGAGGCACTCAACGTTATTAAGTCACATTTGGAGCAACTCCACTTGCAATTAACGGAGTATTTCCCGGTGATACTTGAAACTGACATGTGGATAAGGAATCCATTTGCTGAAGAGCTATCTACCAACCTCTGTCTTACACCACAAAAATATTGTTTGGCAGAACTTTCAACTGAAAGTTCTTAAGATTACAGTTTTCACAATTAGAACTAGCAGACGTTTGGTTATATGTCGTGACTGACTATTCTGAACTCTCAAGAAAACTTCGAAGTGCTTAACTGTGTTCACCACGACTTGTTTGTGTGAAACCGCATTCTCCCATCTCACGTATTTGAAATCAAATTTACGAAATAAACTTGAGCTGAGAGTGAATTAATATTAAAATTATCATCAGACGTTAAACCCAACATTGCAGAGCTAATTGTTCAAAAGTAGCATCATTGTTCACATTAAACTGTGTTTGATGTCATTCACATTATCCTTTTGCTGAGTTTGTAACATATTTGCTGCTTGTATTATTTAAACACTCAGAGGGGGTCCGTGGAAATTTTAATTTTGCTTTCAAGGGCTCCGGGGACTGGAAGGTTTGAGAACCACTGATCTAAATGATATGAGGTTTTAGTACTGTGAATTTCTTACGAATATGTATATATTAATTTGTCCACGCATTAGAAGAGGCACTCGTATTATTTTTTATGTTTCTTCACTAATAAATCATCTTTAGAATTGTCAGCCGCAGATCTACAGTATTCGGTGCTTCATATTTGAAACCACAATTATTACATCTCATCTTTTAACTTGTACCTGCAATTATGACGTACGGATTCTCTTCGTAGCCAATCACACACGAGTAACGGTACATTAATGGTATGATAATATGTTATGGTTCGGTTGCACATTGGACAACCAAAACGAACAACTATATATTTATAAAAAAAAATCAAGAAACCACACACACATGGTCGAGTGCACAAAGAAACAGAAGTAATTATCATAATAAACAACTATTATTATTTCGTTATGTGCTGTCCTGTCATAATTAATATTTTTATTTCTTCTTTCCTTGTACTGTTCGGAGAACTCCCTTGCAACCTTCTGTTTTAATGTCAAGGTGAAACCAGTGACTGAGAAAGATACATTTTTACGGTTACATGGGAAAGTTGTATTTTTTTTCATTTTTCAATGTTTTTTTTTTAACTTTACAGTGGATTATGTGACTTATCTTTTATACAGAGTCAGCGAAAATATGTGAACATTACGTACACAGAAAGAAAGTGAACTTTCTGTAACATAGCTGAAATGGGTTACCGGGTTAATCGGGTCCAGTTTAGGACCGGGTCTATTCTTGTCATCAGGCCTGACTCGGTAACCCTATTTGCACTCGGTGACGGAAGGCAAAACAGAAATATCCCTTATTATCGACGTATATACCCTTAACGGTGTAGATCACCCCCGCCATCTTGATATGACCTTTCCATTGATTTACATGGGAATCGTTTTACTCGTCTCATGTCTCTCAGGAGTAAAATATTGAAGTTCCGCTTTCACGAAATCTGCCTTGGTGCTTCTTTTCACTCTTGTAGAGTTTTGGTTTGTGAAATTTCTTCAAATATATGAGTATAATGTATTATTAATAGTTTACCATATAAATCACAATATGTTAACGGGAAATTATACTGTTCGTGTGTAAAATATTGCATTTCTACAGAATAGCGTGAGTCAAGGAAAACATGACGAAACACTAGACGAAAACCGAAGTTAAAAATTACGCTCCTGAGAGACGTAAGACTAGTAAAACAATCCCATGTAAACCAATGGAAAGGTCATATCAAGATAGCGGGGGTGATCTACACACGTTAAGCTAGAACAGGTCCTTAAGGGGAACCGGGGAGGGGTTTAACCCCCAAGAACACGCCGAACAGTTGCTAACATTTTTTTTTTATTGGATAGTCTTATATCACCGAAAACACAAAACCTACCGCCAGAAGTGTGCAAGTACCTCGGAAAGGTTATTCTGAAAGTATTTTGAGTATAAAGTATTAAAATATAAAATCACTAATATTTTTAAAATATCTTAAAATGAACTTCCCGTATTGGAATCTCTTTGATTACAATAGCAATTGTTTCAAACTAAGCCAAACAAGACCAGAGACCTGACGCGGTGACTAGATTTGGACTCGGTAACGGAGGACAAAGGAGAGAATCATTTTTTCCCCTTCGTATAGACTGTTAATATCGAGTTGTTGTAGCTCAGCGGTAGTGTGTTGGCGTAGCATTCGGGAGGCCTTAGGTTCAATCCCGGCAGTCGATCATCCTGACTGATGTTTTTCCAGTTTTTTTCCTCAATCACTCCAGACAAATGCCGAGATGGTACCTTCAACTTTTTCCTACCCAATCCACTACATGGCATGAATACATAAGCTAAATCTCACAAATTACAATGTAGATTAACTCAAACTACAGAAATAAGACCAGGTCACGGAGTTAAGATTGGTCTACCTGGGGCAATTGGGTCAATATTTCATCACTGGTATCCCAGATCATAGTCATTTGGGTCACCGGGTCATTCGGGTCAAGTTTAGCTCCGGGTCAACGAAAGTGAGCAGGTTTCAACTGTTTTGTACTCCTCTTGCACACCTCAATTAATTAATAATAGTGTTGGAGCGAGCGGGAATGGAATCTGGGTCGTTTCGGGGTGGACCATGTCTTAAGCAACTGAGCTATGAACCCCATAATAAGCTACCGAGCGACCGTGGCTTAGCATTCGGGAGGTCGTGAGGTCAATCCCAGTGGCCGACCATCCTCACTGAGGGGTTTTCCTCAGTCACACCAGGCAAATACCGGGATGGTATGTTCATCTTAGGCCCTGGCCGACACTTTCCCTCATTATTTCCCCTACCCTATCCCGACCTGAGCCTTAGATGCCTAAAGGCCATAAATAAAATTCAAATTCTCATAATAAACTCGTAACTTTTCTCATTTTTGTATATTGGAGAAGTTGGTTGTGAAAATGAGAAAATCTCAGTTTTTCAGGACACTAACTAATACGCCCGCCCGCCCGTTTGGTGCGATTTCAAAATATTCAGTACGTACCCATTGGCATGTTTGTAGCAAGTACAGAGCAGCACGAGTATGGTGCCCTCCTATGAGTTGAATCAGCATTTACAACAGCATCCATTCTACTGAATCATCAAAATCAACACCGTCAAAGTGGTGGTCGCCCTGGGACACCGAAAAGTATTAAATTAACACAGTCATTATTTGCTGTGTACAGTACAAGCAGAAGCTAGTTCATATTTATGTCTACGTATATGATAGAGCATTGTTGTACGTATAATATATATGTTAAAAACACGTTCACCATAAACATGTGACTTCTTATTTCCCTTAAGTAATCTTTCCTGACGTAATAAGAGATAAGTTAAAAACATGTAATCATTGCAACGTATTCTTCATTATAAACCACGCACATGCGAACTCAACAAACAATCAGCACAAAGTGGAAAACGTGAAGTTTCCCACTTCTGTTGTTCAAAAGAGCTTTTTCTCTCCTGTATCAGAACTTTTTTTTTTTTACTTTTTGATGTTACCATGGTCATTCATTAGTATGTGGTGGTTACAGCAGGTCCTTTAGAAGATAGTTTAATCTTCTTCACTAGTTCCGATCTTCCACGTACTATTTCATGGTCACGTACGTATTTCTTCCCTGAATTGTATAATCCATTTTTGTCCTCTCCTTTTCATCTTTTTCAACCACATACTTTCATTGCATCCTATAACATATCGAGTGGTAATAGAGCACTGGCTTTGGATTCGGAAAGTCCTAGGTTCGGATCCAGTGGTGGACCATCCTGACTGAAAATTTCCAGGATGTTTCTTCAGTCATACCAGGCTAATATCGAGATGGTACTTCAAAACTAGGTCCTGGTCAACTTTCTTCCCACATCCCTCTCCCGACCTGAGCAAAACGTGCCTAAGGTCTTAAATGCAATTCAATTCATCGTACAGTATGTAATTTGTGGATATACGAATGTCTTCGTAATCGCTCTTGCTTAAGCGAAGGACCTGAGTTCGACTCCCAAGCAATACTTGTTTCAGCATTTAGCATATATCCAACAATTCAATGTGTATGAAAATAACGTCAAATCTACTTTAACGGAAAGGAAGGTAGTGAGTGGCCTGTAGATCTTTGTTCGGGTAGCATACCGGCATTTATTGGGCAAAACATGGATAAATTTTGTCGTGAGGTTATTACACTTGTACTTGTTTTGGTGACTGCTCGCAGCCAAAAGTAAGATTCCTGGATACTTTTTAAACCCTAGATTTGGTAAAATTGGTTGCTGGGTAATTGCAGCGAATTTTAAAAGAAGAAATTACGGTAGAATTGTTTTTAAGTTGAAAATACTGTTATGAAACAGTTTTTTTTTTTTAACTTAAAAGTCTGGTGTTTTATGGTGATATCACTGTCGCCCGTGAAATGACCGGCTGCAGAACTTGAAGCTGCTTGCCTCCGCAGACACAGGAATAATTTTAAGGGCGAGTCCGGACCCTCAAATTTCAGAGTTTTATACGGGATTACTATAACCTTAAAAGGCGTATACCCCAACACACAAACATATTGGATTCACCTCCCGGAAGGCCGTGGACCCTTTCCAAAACAAACAAACTTCTAGATACGCGCCTGTGACGACGTGAAATACCATCACCGTTAGCAATAGGCCAACAGGGGTGAACGTTGCATACGCAAGTGTGATACGATTACATGAAAGTTTTGACAAGGCGCTAAGTGCCATTTTTGTGAAAATTGCGTTTTTATAAGAATAACAATATAATTTATGTTGTAAGATTCATAACATCTATAAGAATCAAAGTGTAAAAACATTGCTTAGTCCTTCTATTGGGTGTTTATAAATGGTGAGATGCAGGAAGTACGCCAGGAATGTAGTCGAAGGGGAGTGTAATTCATATTCAGTTATACACTATACTATACAGTCATCCATTATAATTATCTTACCATGTATGCATGCATGTGCGCGCGCGCGCGTTTCTGTTTGTAATACTTTTCAAAATAAGAATTGTGCATAACCACATAAGGACAATGTGTGTAAATACCAAGCATTATTATTATTATTTAATTACTTGCGAAGAAATTAAACAATTTACTCCTCTGTCGTTATATAGGAAACTGATTTTAGACTATGATGAGTTTTGATCTTCACGCTTCGGATCATTTTCATCGAGTAGAATGAATTACCAACAGAACTATTAGCTTTCAAATAATTTTAGATATTGTGATTTGTTTTATTGCACTTGTCTAGCTTTTGCAAGTTTTAATTTGGTAATATGGATAGATATTTATTATTAAATTTTAATTACTATGAAAGAGATTATTTACCTCAACTATGTCTTTAGAGCAAAAAATATACATTTTAAATAAATGTAAGCTCTACTTTTCTCAAGCTTTCCTGGAGTATATATCAAGATTACATCAGAGTGGATAAATAACTTAGTAGAAATTGTATGCACTTTTTATTCCAAAGTTCTCGGATCGATGCCCAAAGTGACCTACTTCATTGAGGCTTTCCAAACAAATGCTGAAAACAGGGCATCCACTTCCACAAATTCAATTCTTCTTAACGGTATTAAGGTGAATTGACTAATATATTGTAAAATGTCATTTTTAGTTGTTTTTTTCGGAATGCTCAATGAGAAGCAGAAAAACATTAAAAATGCAAAATTCAACTTTTGACCAATAAGGTTATTTTCAGATTAGTCGCTAACATATATATTTCCGGAGGAACGTTTCTGATATCTATTTTTCGTTTTTCTGTCTCTACAAACCAAAGCATTGATGGACGTTTGAATAAAATTCTTTAAACTTTCACGACGAGAAAATATTACTCATGATCTCGTTTCTTTTTCAAACCATGCAGAAATTTGCCACACTGACGTTTCTAACACCTAAAATCATATCTACTAACTCAAACCCAAACTAATGGTACGACATTCCGTCGAGCGCCAAGGTGTGCCAGACGGATTTTAGCTCGGCCTGAGCCTGAGATGCTTGAATGCCATAAATAAAATAAAATTCAAACGGTTTTTCGTTGGGTAGTACATAGTCAGCGCATCGGCTCTCGTCGCAGTTGTACTTTGGCTCCCATGATACCAATTTGCTCGTTTTTGTATTCAAAGTGTCTCCCTAATATTTATCACGATACTGGATAAGTATCAAAATTCTGCTAATCGAACCCGGAACCTCCCTCACAAAGGGCGAGAGCGTTAACCATGTGGATATCCGGGAGCCAACCCAGAAACTCATCCTGACTGGACCACGGCATGCCCTCCCGTTTCGATTTTCGAACCGTATAAACTCTGAAAGATAGTGGCGAATCATAATTAACAGAAACTGGTGAATAGTCAATGGTTTGTAATGAGTTCCAGCACGCCAAAGATTACAAGTAGTGGATGTCACTATTACCTTCATGCACGTAAAAACTTTATTTTCTATGGGACACTTGACTTCAGTCCGTCACGATTCGATCCTTTTCACCAAGCTAAAATCTACAAACACCCATACCCCTACCATGACTCGAACCCGGGACCTTCGAGTCGTTGCCCTAACGCCTGCATGCACGACCCGTGGCTATTAAAATATTAAATTTAATGAAATATTAAAATTTTCAAAAATCCCGATTGCTTGATGAAATGTTGACTACCGCAGTTTCTCTTATCTTTACTCTTCGAATTTCAAATATTGTCAGTTCCAATATAAATGAGAGAAAGCCCACGCAGGGCTTCGGTGCTAATCATTTCATCTGGGAGTAGAGTTAAATAAAAAATCGGAAAAACTATGTAGCCAGTGTCATACTATCTTGACTAAGGAAACTTTTCAGGACTCTTTTTTATCTTTAGCGACAACGTAACACGTTCATGACAACAAAAAAGAAAGCTCTTTTAATTATTGTCTGTCTGTATGTGTTTGTACTAGTCTGTACGTCACGAGTTCGAGTACCGAAGTCTGGCACAAATGAGTGAGTGTTTGAATGATACCTTATTTAACTGGCACGTACGTAGGGAAACGTATGACTTTGTCTCCAGCGACTTGTGGTCTGTCTGTACACAAACTTCCGAAGATTTATTTATTTCGGGTATCTCCATATACAACTCTTAGACTATTTTTACATTGGAGCTTAGCAACAACAACAAGCATGAACAATGGGAAAGGAAATTGGACGGAAACGGACATAGCCTTGAAATTACATATGATCCCGGCATTTGCCTGATAAGACTTGAAACCTTCAGTCAGGATGACCGTCTCCAGGAATGGAATCCTGGACCTCCGGAATGCGAAGCCAGCTCCAAAGCATTGAGCCACGGCCGCTCGGTGCTTCATTTCATATCGCTTTTGTTTCACAAAATGTTCGTTTATGTTGATATACCGTAGATGAATTTTACCTGTTTGCTTTTGAATGAATGAGAGTATGATGAAATAAAACCCTGAAGAACACAGAGTTAGGTATTGGAAAGGTCGGCGCATCAAGTTTGTAAACATTGTTACTTTTATTTCCATTTATTTAGTTATGAAGCGAAGATTCACTTAAATTAGAAAAATTAATGCATATGTACGAGTTCCTAAACTTCGTTCCTTTGTTTCAATAATTCTCCTCTTCATTGTGAGGCGTTCCGCCTTTTCCACTGTGCACACAAAACAACTTAATAGGTAATAAGTGCATCTGAAGTGAGTCTAGCATCTCTGCACTCTAACACTGCAGGGGGCAGCCACCAAACACATGCTTTCATACGGGGATGTTTATTGTTTCCTGCCTCATTTCTTTTGCTGCTGATGGATTTTTGCGAGGTGACAAAGGAATGTAGCCCAAAAGAAGCTATTTCTTCGGAATAAATGCAAAACTACTACCAAGATTTGATTGTGTATTACCATAA